>JAJEKB010019529.1:51818-72539 GCA_022393335.1 Macrotrachela quadricornifera
TTGTACCTGGACATTTTGGACATTTACTGCCACCACAATCAATATCAGTCTCATCTTGATTTTTTATTTTATCGTCACATGAATCAGTACCACCTAAAATAAGATCGATTATCATATTTAAAATTCACAAAATTTAGTTTAGTTACCAATGCATTTGTTGTCTTTACAAATACCACTAAGACAATCACAATTATCTCTACAACTCTTTGAACCTTCACATCTTGAACATTTTAAACCACCACAATCAATATCAGTTTCATCTTGATTCTTTATTTTGTCTTGACACGAGGCAGGACCTAAAGTGAAAGAATTTGTCAAATTCAGAATTTTCAAAGATTATATACTCACCAATACACACATTGTTATTGCAAATATCACTGATACAGTCGCAATTAACTTTGCAACTCTTCATACCTTCACATCTAGGACATGTGATACCACCACAGTCAATATCAGTTTCATCTTCGTTTTTTATGTTATCCATACAACGAAAAACTAGAAATGACATTAAATCAAGTCATTTCGTATTTCAGCACTAATAATTGCTGTGAGATTTTAGGATTGAAGCTTTCTATGCATACTAAAGGCCTGTTTTAGAAAATGCCGAAGTTATTTGAACTGTTTTTCTGTAAAATACAAGAACGTTGCTATCTGTCTGAGTTTTTTGGGACATTTTAGTACCATTAATAATCTTGGAAGAAATTGTATTATAGTGAAAGGAAGATAGTAGAACTTTTCTTGTTTAACAGATCAACAACATTTTTTCTGGGTAAAAAAAAATAGTTTTCAATGGCACATATTATGAAAATCGATATGAAGAACTAAAGTCGATTTGAAAATGAAATAATAATGGATTAGAATTGAAATATTTAATTAAGAAAATATCGACAAAAACTAAAAAAACTATAACTTTATGTTAAGTTAATTGAAAAATGAATGAAATTTATTGTGAAAATCAATTTCACAAAAGAAAATATGGAATGTCTATTCTAAAATATAATTTGAAATGTAGAAAAAATAAATTCAACATACTATTGTTATTCGATCCTGAAACTATTTCTGAGTTTGATTCATCACCAAAAACCCATATTCCACCTTCAGTCAATGTCATACAATATAGAAAACAAAATGCAAGCCAAAATGGCCATGTAGAACTAAACAAGAAAAAGAAATTAAATATACAAATATGGAAAAATTAAAAAAAAACCAAAAGCTGATTATTCCTGTTTTGTCAATCTATAAGTATTCACTATTGTCAAACATGAAAATCGAAATCAATTCAAGTTTCAACTATTCTCATATTCGGCATTCATAAATAGAAAAACGAGCTGTACACGTGTTTTCATGGCATTATTAGTAGCCCTCATCATAAAGAATTAAATTTCAAACTTGTATTCAATTTAACTCTTAAGTTTGGCATAGATATGAATTTTGATTTATTTAAAAGATGTCTAGTTTTCTATGGAGTAACATTATGAATGTCATCTTTGATCTCCTACGCCAAATATGATATCTTTAAGTCAAACAAAAACTAAACTGTCGAATACTAATAATAGTGGATCAAGTCCATAATAGAACGTTCATTTTTCTTTACTTCAGAGAAATAATAAATTGCTTTTATGCATATTAAATATATTACAAGCAATTTGTGAAAATGAGAGAATCTCAATCATGAATGCATTCAAATATCTATATCAATTAGAATGTGTCTGACATTCTAAAATGGTGCATTTTGAACTTGTAAAAATGCAGCTACTTCAAAGAGAATCAAGCACTTAGAATTATATCAATAGTTCAAATGTTGTTACCTGGACATGGCAAATGATGTTTAAAGATTGAATTCAATTGAATAGAAAGAATGAGGATTTAAACTGAATCTAAAATAAATTCAAAGTGAAGTTAAATATAGACAAAAGTGTTATTAATTGTAATTATATAGTTGACAAAAAACTATTAGTTAAATTCTTAAGAAAATGAAATATAAGATTTTTGCGAGAATACGAAAGCATAAATTATCCAGCTACACAAAGACAAATAGTATAGGAAATTGCAAAATCAGTAAAGATTTTCTAGTATTAGGGTTTGCTAGTAATGGTTTTATAATGACATTGGAATAATATGTTATTAGATATACTTGCCAATCATTCCACTTATACGTCCTTATCTGATCAGAGCTGTCAGTCTATTAAGTCACTAGGCCACATATCAAATCAAGATGGAATTTGAAGTTTTAGCTTGGCCTGACTATCCGGCTTGGTCAGACAAAAATGGTCTGACTGAATATAATGTTCTATTGATTTTTCTAGTAGAAAACTTGAAAAAAAATATGGTATCACAAACACAACGTTTTACTCATAAAATTTCGTCGATTCTAATGGGTACTGCAAATGTTTCTGGAAAAAATCTTACTTTAATTTTTATCAACTAAAATATTCTCTGTAGAAAAAAAAACATTTGTTCAAAATTAGCGTGAAAAGCGCTTTCTAATTGTATAATGAAGAAATTTCTAACGATGTCTTGCTTTTGGATAATGATCACATGTTTAAGCAAAGCCTAAATATAGTCTTTAAAGAGCAATACAAAATGACTGTCATTGAAGAAATCTATCTTTAAGCAGTGTCATAGTGCTTTCCTGATAGGTTTATAAATAATTCAATGGCGAATCTAATGAAAAAAACAACAACAACGCATAATGAAACTTATAGAAGATATACGAAAAGTGAGAGATCCATGAGAAATAAAATTTATTCCGTTTTACTTTTCTATATATGTTCAAAGAGCCTTTAGTCCTTTTAGATCTGTTCAAGTCTCATTCGATCCTTTTAGATCCCTTTAGGTTCCTTTAAAATCTAAAAGGATATGAAGGAATCTAAAAGAATATAAAAGGACTAAAGAGATCAAAAGGGACTAAAGGATCTAAAAGGACCTCGGTGAAAATAAGTAGCAATGAAAAGTCACCAATATTTTCAGATGTTTTCATTCCAATGCTTTATTACGGTTCTATCCTACTGTTTAAAAGCAGATTGTGTGATACAAAGCAAAAACGGGATAAATTTTATTTCTCATGGATCTATGCGAAAAGCACTTAAATATTGATTTTTTCTGCGGCAATCATTTTGTGTTGTTCTTCATAAGCTACACTTTGATGTTAAGTAACAATGTCATCATTGTCAAAGAGGAAAAAGCAGGATTTCATCTACTTCAACATTTTTTGAAATGCGAGCAAAGTACAGGAGAATATGAAGATTGTATAAGAGGAATACAAAGTTTGTACTCTTCTTACAACCCATTCATAATTCCTTGTACCTCATTCAAACTGCCAGTACACTCCCTTTAAAAGAAGCACAGGGTAGTACAAGAGTACCAAAGTATGGAAGCCTCGCTTCTGTCTTCTTGAGTCATTATTCAAAGTTTACATAGGATAGAACGTCCTTGATCATATAATTAGAAAACGCTTTCAACGCTGATTCTCAATAGATATTTTTTATTTCTCGAGAGCATATTCTAGTCGATGAAAACTAAAGCTAGATCTTCTCGGGAACTTTTGCAACATCCGTCATATATATATAGGATGTACTAAAATTGTACCACTTTTTATGCCATTTTGAAAATAACAAAGATTTTTTAACTAAACAAGGGTTTATTATCTGATATAAAGTTATATCTATCAATATATAATAGCAGTCCACCCTCTATGATATTGCTTTTAATTTGATCAATGAGCGTTAATGAATAAATTCAAAAACTTTCGAATTGCAACTGTCTTATAACTATATCATGCACATTCACTCAAATATAAAAATATTTAATTAATATCAGTTTTTTCAACTCAAATAATTCTTTTTTTAGCATCTATTCAAAAGAGATGATATTCGACTACATGGCAAAAAGAATTTTGAAAATCATCAATACAGAGAGTGTCGCGTTCTGCACCAGATAGACTATTTTCTTAAAGTAATTGCAACAAATTTCAAAACATGTTCTCAAAATGTAGAAAAGGTGGCGGCTCATTTTACTTAAAAAATGAGGCGAGTGAGAGAAATCAAGTAAGCATGTCTTCAACTTTTTTTGAAATTCACTTGCAACATCAAAAAAATAGTGTATCTTGCGCAGAATTTGACACTTTTCTATTGATACCCTTACAAAAATAATTATGCTCGTTTTTCATGTGAAATCAAGCTGTTTTCTTACGAATACAGAGGTTCAAGAGCTTTCGAATATCTTTAGGATATCTTCTCACAAATACTAATATTCTCAAAGTCTTTTGATAAAATATATGTAATCTATGCAATTTTGAATGCTTCATCTAGTAATATGGTTTAAATTAAATCTTTTACATTAAAGAAATGAAAGCTTATCTTTTACGTGTAAACTACATAGTGATTATTTTCAGACTTAATTGTTCTATCATTTCATTTCTTAAATAGTAGAAAAGTTAAATTAATTTTGGCAAATCTGCTTTTCTTCTACCATGTAGTTGAGTGTTTTCTCTTTCAAATAGACATTGAAAAAATATTATTTGAGTGGATGTGTATGATATAGTTATAAGACAACTGTAATTCGAAAGTTTTTGAATTTATTTATTAATGCTAATTAATCAAATTCAAAGCACTGTTACAGATGATGAACTGCTAATATATATTGGTAGATATGACTTTAGATCGGAAATAAGTCCTTGTTTAGTTAGAAAAATCTATGCTATTTTTAAGACTATATAGAGCGGCACTATAATTTTGAGATACTCTGTATATACATGGGTCTATTAGAATAGCAATGAATGTAGTTTTTAAGATACAGAATTACATATACATACCTTGCTAGACGAGGAATAGATTTAGTATCAGCTATACGCAGCTTTTTATATATGTATACACACCTACTATTAGAATAGAAATAGATTTAATGTTAGTCTGACATAGTTACATATATACATTTATATCCATACTTATCCTTGTTAGAAGTGAGATAGATTTAGTGTTAGCTTGACATAATAGTATGTACACATACATATAACTTTCTGTTAGAATAGAAACAGGTTTAGTGTTAGTTTGACATAGCTACATATAATAAATACCGTATATATGCATGTCAGGAGAGGAATACATTTAGTTTCAGTTATACAAAATTATGCATATATACATATATATTCATACATATCTCTATTAGGATAAGAACAAGTTGAGTGTTGCTTTGGTATCGCTATATATGTGTACATATCTTCGATAGAAAAGAAAAAGATTCAGTGTTAGTTTGGCATATATACGCATACGTATGCGTGCTAGAAGAGGAATAGATTTAGTTTTAGTAGTTTAGAATTATACATATATACAGTATATATCACTGTTAGAATAAGAACAGGTTTAGTGTTAATTTGACATAGTTATATACATACACATATTCCCCTGCTAGAAGAGAAATAGAGTTAGTGTCAGTTTAAGATAGTTATATGTATACATATATATCCATACATATCCGTGCTAGTAGAGAAACAGATTCAGTTTCAGTCATATTTAACTGATACACTGTATGTCTTAAAATGATTGTGACATGCTATGTTTTGCATGTGTCAGCATAAATAAATGATAAAAAAAAGAACATTTGATTTCTTTTTTAAAAGATGCATTGTAAGAAGCTCTACAACAAATGTTGGAACGTATCTCTACTAACATGTTTTGATAATTTATTCTATAGTCAAAATGAAATGTCTACATATTAGTGCTACTTTCTGGCATATTACAATAATAAAAATGGTTGGAAGACCTTTCTTTGTTTTGGATCATGAATTTCCTCATGCAGCTTTTGTAGAGTTTGCGATCGCGCATGTTTTGAAAAAATATGAGACTATTACCGTTTTCTGATGCCAAGATTAATGCAAGATAGGAAAGCCTTTCGAATCTTCTTATTATCATACATAGGGCGAAAAGTATCAATATCATGTATTTTTTCCGTTTCGAGCAGGGGCGGCGGAACGTTTTCAAATGGGGTAAGGCTCAGTCAAAACTTATTTTCTATCTTAACTAAATTGTTTTTTCGTCATCTTATTATAGAAATGAGAACATTTTTAATAAGCCTATTCGAACTATTTATTTGTCTTGTGGTTATCAGAAATTGTGTATTGTTTTGCTATGTTCTTCACCAAACGAGTTCTTAATCTTTATAGAAACATCAATTTTCAAGAAATATAAGAATTATTTATTTCACATGAGGCTATCTATCCAGAAAAACATTGTCTCTTTTTATTTGATGATATGAATGTTGCATTATTTCATTTGGATTAATTTTATCAACTTTGTCTTTATAAATATGTGTCAATAAACAATGGTTAAATCGTGGTTAACTCATAGAAGTTCGAAGTGCAGCTTTAGTCGATTTAATGTACTAAATGCTCTTTCCGCACTTGCAGTAGTAATAGGAATAGTTAGGTAAAGTTTTATTAATTTATGAAATTGTTCAAACATTTGTTTAGCAATATCACATTAAGGAGGCAGCGTATCAGAGAACAATACAGTCCCTGTCGAAATTCGTCTTTGTCCTTCTCATTTCATCATCTTCGCTGCTAGAATTCTGTTTCTATTAAAATTAAACAATTTAATTCATTCCACATTGTACGCAACTCGATTTAGTTAAATTTTTTTTTCTCTATGTTATATATAGAATATATAATGACAGTATAATACTTTTATCTGTTTGAGACATGCATATCTACTTTCAATTATATACTAATCGATAGATCTCATTGAGATCTATCAAATGATGGTAAAATATCTAGAGAAAAAAAAAGGTAAGACAGTTTATTGGAGCATACAATGCTCATTAATACCAAAACTGCTCTTTTATACTGATTTTTTGATCGATTTTCTCTTGAATAGTCAGGGTTGTTATTTGAAAGAATAATACACTTGAAATTAGCACAGAAAACTGAATCGATCTATATATATTGCAAAATAATTCATTGGTTTTCATTTTTGTCGAAAATTTCAGTCCTGGTCCTCCTCAGGGACATATCAGACTCACCTAATGAAAAAGAAAGTCAATGAATTATTTTGCAATATATATAGATCGATTCAGTTTTCTGTGCTAATTTCAAGTGTATTATTCTTTCAAATAACAACCCTGACTATTCAAGAGAAAATCGATCAAAAAATCAGTATAAAAGAGCAGTTTTGGTATTAATGAGCATTGTATGCTCCAATAAACTGTCTTACCTTTTTTTTTCTCTAGATATTTTACCATCATTTGATAGATCTCAATGAGATCTATCGATTAGTATATAATTGAACGTGGATACGCATGTCTCAAACAGATAAAAGTATTATACTGTCATTATATATTCTATATATAACATAGAGAAAAAAAGGTTAATTAAATCGAGTCGCGTACAATGTGGAATGAATCAAATTCTTTAGTTTTAATAGAAACAGAATTCTGGCAGCGAAGATGATGAAATGAGAAGGACAAAGACGAACTCCGACAGAGACCATATTGTCCTCTTGCATTCCCCTTCTTTCTTGTTCGGGTGAGGCTGAGCCTTACCCTACCTAATTCGGGTAAGGCTCGAGCCTTACCCAGCCTACAGGCTCCGCCGCCTATGGTTTCGAGTAGAGGAGAAACCATATCAGAAAAGTCAATAAGAATATGTCCTTATAATTTTTCTTGCCTAGAAAAACTACAACTATCAAAATAATGCTGCATTGACCATATTCACCTGATCTTGTACCATATGATTATTGATTAAATCATTATATCAAGAGTAGTTTAACTAATCAAATAAATGAAAAGACATTAGCTCGTGCGGGTTTCTAAGGTAGTGAAAAATATTATAGAAGAAGAGTTTTAAAAGACTTTTGACAAACTATTGGAAACGATGGAACTTTGTATAAATAATCATGGTAACTATTTTGAATATTTAACACTTTCACCGCGATGGGACCCACCGGTGGGTCCCACTTTGCATTTGATATTATAATCTCGAAATACATTTTATTAAGAAAACTGTGTAAACCATAAGACGCAGCGTGAAAAGCTCTACAATCCTCATATTATAGCTTATTTTAATTGTCTAAGTTTTGTTTTGAAAGAATATGAAACTCTGTCTGACTTATTTTCTAGGTTAGGAAAGCATCATTTTTTTCCACACGAATGTGAAATTTCATGTTTCTTATTTGATTTTTTATCATCTAATATGGTTTCGTAAGGTAAAATAAAATATACTACAAGATGCAGCGTGAAGCGCTCTACAATCTACATCGTAAAGCTTATTACGATTGTATATCTTTTTTTTTTCAAAAAAAGTAAAATTCTCTGCGATTAATTTTTGTAACCTCAACAATTGGTCCCACACAGTTTTGCTTTGTTTTGAATACAAAAGGTATACAACCGAAATAAGCTTTACGATGTAGATTGTATAGCGTTTCGCGCTGCATCTTTTGGTATATTTTGTTTTGTAATAAAACGAATTTAGAGATGTTACTATCTATGGAAATCGAATCGCGGTGAAAGTGTTAATAAAATAAAATGAAATTTCTCTCTCTGTTTTCATATGTTGTTTTAATGTTGCCAGTACTTTTTGTTATCCATAAATAACAAGTAACGCTCGTCTAAAGACTCCCTCAGCTCTTTCTCGTATAAATCATGTTTCTAAATTACCATCAAGCTATTCATTTATAAAAATAAAAAAACAAAAGTCAGATTCAAGTTCCTCAACCTCAACTACCTTTAACCAAACTTCATAAAAACAAATAGTTTTTGTTAAAAATTTGTCGTTCATTTAAAGAATTCCAGTTAAAAAATTTTTAGAAAACAGGCTTTAGATTTGAATTCCTTGTCCTCGATTACCCTTCGAACAACTCTGATAAAATTTTTTTTGTAAAGAAGTAGTCCTTTGTCTAAAAAATGATCCTTAAAAAAATTTTAAAAAACTAACATCAGATTCGGATTCCTCGACTTCAATTACACTTTGGTCAAGTTTTACAGAAAATATTAATACAATATTTTTCTGACCTTGTGAGGACATACAATCAAGCAAACAATTTATATTTCTAAGACTCTTCTCTACGAGAAAGAGATCTAAACACGTCTAATAAAGACGGTTTATGACGGTCAATCGAGCACTCCAAAAACTTCATATCAATTAAAAAGTATTTGACCTTAAAAACTTAATTTTCTAATTTATTTGCTATTGATTCGATTTCGTTTTTTTTATAGCGAGTTTAATTAAACAAAACTGCTGTTTTCTTTTATGCTTCATAATGTCAATAATTTAAGATAAGCAAAGTACCTGAAATGAGACGCTACCTTGTTAATTATGTGCTCCTTTTTCTCTATAGAGCTTTGTTGAGCTTTCTCCAGTGTATTATACAAAAGAACTTCAAAGTTTAATGTTTTACTTACTTCGAAATACAATAAAGGTAGAAATCCTGCAACAATTTTGGGACGTCAAGAAACGACTTCATGCAGATTTTCACTTTTAACTACTTTGGAGTCTCATTATAGCAGGTCAATGAGTGTTTGCTCGACGCGACTTTTGTAGAGCTTTTGACGGCATGTCTTTTAAAAAAAGTTGAAGGCTATCATTTTTTCTGGTCAAGATACATCGAAAACAAAAAAAAATATTTTCAAACGTATTTTATTGTGTTGATACCGTTGGGACAAAGCATTGCCATATAGGCTCTTCATTTTGACTGTGGAAAAGACTATTGGCACAAGTCAATCAGAATTTCTTAGTAGCATTCTTCTAGAGCTTTTCAAGACAAATCTTTTAAAAAAAATTCAAGATTTTATCATCGGCCTAGGTCGAGATATATGAGAAATAAAAATTGTCGCAAATCTTTTGAAACACCCGGTATATTTATATTTCCGTTCTTATTGACGAATTTATGTTGTTCTTGAATTTGCTAAGTATATTATTTTGGTTTTAGTAGCGGAATCTCTCTGCTCAAGTAATAAATGAATACGTTGTGGAAGACATCCTTCTAAAAATAAGTCCAAACAAACATTATGAAAACCTGTTCTCAATTTTGACAATAAATACATTTTTCTGTGACAGGCACAAGAAGATGTGCCTATTGTAACATAAAAGAAGCAGATTTTCGATCCAACATCAAGTGCTTTACTTACAAATTGCGATTTTGTTTAAAAGATAAAAAAAATTGTTTATTTGATTATCATAAGATTTTTTATGTAGTTATTTAAGTTAAAATAGGGTAAAAAAGGGTTGAAAAATATTTTTTCGATTAAAAAAAAATTCGGTCTTCAAAGGGTAGGTTAATTAGAATGACACAGCAATCAAAAAATTATAGTCAATAGCTGAAAATAAATAAAATTTATCAGTTTATTCCATTAATTTCATGATTTTTCAATGTTAAATCGTTGTATTCGATTGTTGATAAAATCAGCAACATAGAGATTACCTTCTCGATCAAATGCCAATGATTTAGGCTGATTGAGTTGATTTGCTTGCTGTCCTGCACCATATCCACCAGCAATAACAATTCCATTTTGCGCTCCCTTAGGCCAACGTACAATTTGATTATTTCCTTCATCAGCTGCATAAACAGTACCTAATTGATCAACTAGAATTCCTTGAGGATAACTGTACAGACCATATCCTTGTGCAACAGTAACAACAATGCCTTCTTTTGCACCTTGTATCCATTTCATCACACGTTTATTCCAATAATCAGACACATATACTGAATGCTCTCGATCGACGAATATGTAAGTGGGATTATTGAGCTGATCAAGACGAGTTCCTTTTCCATTTCCACCTGCTACTACTATTCCCTGGGACTCACCCATTCGATATTTTCTTACTTCATCCTTTTCACTATCAGAGACATAGAGAAATCCATTATCATCCATTGCCAAACCAGAACAAAAGGTATTCCAAATAATTACTTTTCCACGTATTCCATTTTGTCGAGGCCATCTAACTACTCTTCTATTCTTAACATCACAAACAATAAGACTATCTGTCTCTTGATCCAGGATTACACTTAATGGGCAATTAAGTTCATGATTACCATCTCCTGCTTCATATCCACCTGCCACTACTTCTCCATATGTTTCACCACGTTTCCATGCTAAAATACGATTTCTTCCAGCATCACTTATATAAAGTGTGTTTTCATTATCCACATATAGATAAGCAGGTTGAGCATATGTTGGATATTGTGCTAGTGTTTCACCAGTCTTGTTCCATGTGGCATTTGAAGGTATATCTATCAAATTGGCATGGAATGATACTAAAAGAAAGAGAACACATGATCATTATCAAAATGAATGTTTCATTTTCTTTGAATTGTTATAAAAGAGTAGAAGCGGGGAAAAGAAAAACTTCTATAATATTGTTTTTCACTGCATTCGATGTAGTAAAGAAGGATAGAGAAAATTCTCAGTTACTGTAAAGAAAAATACTATTTTAATATTTCACTGATGTCTATATCAATGATTTCTCAAATATAAAGAAAGTATAAATTGGAAAGAATTTCTTTCTTGATAGAAGTAGTCTAAAATCCTCTAAAGACACATATATAAAATATTGTTAAATATTATGTATTAAAATATTTCATAGAAAAGTATATAGAGATATATTAGTAATAGATATTTCTTGTTCTGTAGCGATTGTTTTATTTCTTTTAAGATTCATTGTTTTATTTAAATCTAGGTAACATATATTTATATCTCACTTACAAGATAGTATATTTCTTTAAGTTTTATTTCATATAATTTTGGACAGTGTTCTATCGAATGGGTATTTGAGTCCACTCAAAAATGTTTTCTCTCTTATTTTCATTCTCAATATTAATAGCATTCATTTTGTCTGTTTTCAAGTAATAGTGAAGAATATGCGAGACCATTATAATTAAACTCTTTGCTTACCAGTCATATGAGATTCTTCTGATAGACTTCCAAAAAATATTTCTCGATGGACATTTCCTTAGTCGAAACTCCCTCGAAGAGTCTCTGAAAAGTTCCCTAAAAAATGCGAAATTCCTCAAGACTCCTCAGGTAGTCACCAAGCTAATCCTTTAGGAGTCTCTGGATGACGACTTCCTAGAGAGTTTTTCTTTTTGTGGTTTAATTCTATAAGGTGCATCAATCTTTTATAGATACCCCTAGAAAAAAATTGTTTTATTCAGTATTTCAAATATATTGTTCCTATAAGATAACATTGTTTAAAAACTAATCACAAATTCTGAAAATCTATAGAGTTTTCTATCATCTTTTATTTTTAGGTTCTAGTTTAGAACCATGCATTATCAAAATAAACTAATTGTAATGAAGGCATCTTCATGTCCAGATTTCCATAAACTCAGTTTTGTCACTGACATCAAAATTAGTTTTCTTAATTTTTCATCACTACAAGATTAGCTTTTTAAAAAATCAATTATATACTCTGCAAGAGCTTGATATTTTCTGTGATCCTATATACTTTTACCTTGTCTTCCATTCATATATTGCAGCATGTAAATGGAAGGCAAGGCAAAAATATATAGAAAAACAGAGAATTTCATGGATTATCAGAATACATAATTGATTTTTTAAAAAGATAATCTTGTAGAGATAAAAAATTAAAAAAGCTAATTTTGATATCAGCTAAAAATTCAGGTCTGTGGAAATCTGGACATAAAAATGCTTTCATTGCAATTAATTTATTTTAATAATACATGGTTCTAAACTAGAACCTAATTATATAGGGTAATAGGAAACTTTATGGACTTTCAAAATATGTAATTCATCTTAAACAATGTTATCTTATAGTAACAATATATTTGAAATACTGAGTAAAACTAATTTTTTTCGAGGAGTATATATATATATATGTTTGTCCATATATAAGTGCTTGCAAAAAGACTTACACTACTTCTTCTACAGATATTATTTTCTATATAAGTGTTTTTCGAATTTTTTGACAGTGTAATGGACAGTCCACGACGAATACTACACAACACTACAATTTGATATTCGATCTGTTCATTTATAGAAAAAAAATAAGAAAAACGTCTCTTTTTCTTGGATGCAAGAAAAAAATATATAATCGAAGTTTTGAACATCTTTTCTACTATTATAAGCAACTACAAAAGTGATTTTGTGAGGACTAAACCCTGGACACACATACTACACTCTGTATATAGAAGTGTGACTTTTTCCCTGTCAAATACATATTCATTCATTTACTACAGTGATCATTTAACAGTCCGGATGTAGATCGAATTGAAAAAATATGGTCGATGGTGAAACGTAATGTAGAAAAAATAAAACCTGTAAACATTAATGAGCTCGAACTATTTTTAGCTGAAGAATTTCAAAATATTGATACCAATATTGTAAAAAGTTGTGTGACGCCTATGAAAAAAGATATTTATCTTTTATTGATTGTAAAGGTGGACGAATAAAATATTGAACTATAATGATACTCGATATTACTCGTTGAAGACTACAAATTCCTATATGAAATGTTTAAAGAGGGCTCCCAATTAACCAAAATTTTCCAAATGAAAAAGTCAAAAATGTTGAAATTTCGTTTATAAGTTTTTTTCTGGCGTCCACGAAAAAGAGATGTTTGTTGTATTTTTTTCTATAAGTGAGTAGATCAAATATTAAATTAAAGAATTGTATAGTATTCACCGTGAGGTATTTATCACGCTTTAAAAAAATTCGAAGAACACTTATATAGAAAAAAAATATCTGTAGAAGTCAGAGATGGACGGGGTGCGGTGTGGCATCGCCCCGTCTCATTCCGCCCCGCTCCGTCCCGTCCCGTCCCGCCGGCGGGGCGGTGGCAGTGCGCTGCGAAATTTCGCGGTTTCCCCGCCTCTTGATAATATTGAGTCTTTTGAGATTTTTTTCTTAAATTTTTGCTTTTCTATTTCGAAACTTTTTCTCAATAGATAGAGTGAATATAAACAATAACATGACAATAAGACATTTAAATGTCTCCACCCCTATTCATTTAAATGAACTCAGCTTTTGGTTGGTAGTAGAACTCTGTTCAAAAATTTTTTCTATTGGAATAATGTAAGTATAAATCTTGCACTGTTAAATATTTTAGTTGATATCAAGAAAGCAGCTTTGCTAGTTATCGAGAAAGGAAAATATATATGAAATATTGTGAAGATGATTTTCAGTCTTCATTTAACAGAATAACTTTAAAAATTTCAAATAAATCTCTTGAATGATGCTATATGGATGTACAGAAAAATTCCTCAACTAGTCAATTTAAAAGGTTGCAATTAAAATATTTCGACTTTTCAGACATGAAGTATCGAGTTTTGCTGATTGTCAACTGAATAATCAAAGGCTTTTGGATACACATTTTAGTTATTAGGCACAAGTTTTAGCATTCACAGTACCTAGCATAGTAAATTTTCTATATGTACATCAATATGGTATGTAGAAGATTTGCATGAATTTTTTCAAGTCATTCTACCACATGACAACTGAAATTTCTCTACGCAATATTTCATATGTATTTTTCTTACTTGACAACTAGTGATATTGCTTTCTTGACGTTAACTAAAATATTTAACAGTAGGATTTACTTATATTATTCGGATGGAAAAATTGAAGTAGACTATTACTACCAATCAAAAATGAGCCCATTTAAATAAACAGAAGCATAGATACTTAAATTTCTTGTTGTCGTATTATTATTTCTGGATTATCCTTTATTTAAATTATGTCTTCTCATTTGAATAAATATAATATCTGGTAGGTCAGAAAAATCAACCAAACTTTATTTTGTATTTTACTGCGTATGATCTCAAACGTATCTTCCCAAAGTTTTTCACAAAAAATGCGCCGTGAAATTCTCTACAGAAATACATAAGGAGATTTGATATCGAATAGAAGTATGAAAATATTCCAAATGCAATACTACGATACTCCAACGTACCCAACTTTTTAAATTTCTTCTTAAAAGTCCATGGACTGTTTTTCATATGCATATACTTAAAAATCAAAAAGGTAAGCATGTTTCTCTTCAACAGTTAAATGGAGGTTTCTCGTAGTATAGCATGAAATCTATTTCATCCAAATATGTATTATAAATTAACAACTAATTTCTTTAATTGTGTTCAAATTGACTATAATTTAGTTTATTTTGCTTTTTCAATCGAAAAAAGCAACATATTTAACTTTTGATGTCCGAATACTAGATGCCATTTCTTTCTCTTCAAAATAAGACAAAAGAAGATAAAAGGATTCATTTATGATCGTTGTATGCGAATTTTCTCAAATATTATGAGACTAGTATTCATAAAATACAATTTTCCTAATAAAATCTGTGAGAAAGAAAACCGTATCTTTCGTTATATGCTCTAATGTGAAAAAATTTTCATTACAGTCTTAAAACAGAACTTTTCTAGAACTAAAAGAACGGTTAGTTAGCTTTTGATATCCTGAAAGCACCAATCAACAAAAGAAAAGAAAAGAAAAATGTTTATTTTTGCTAAAAAAAAAGGTTTAAAGAGATAAGCATGTTGAGGTTTTTCAATATTATTCGTAGAACTTTTTCATAGCTCTACTCAATGTCAAATGTCCTTATATATTCTTGCAGAGAATTATGTGACGAATCATTTCGTAAAAAAATTTAGGACAAATGCTTTAGATCGTACGACGAACAATAGAAAGTAAAATTTAGCTCGTTTTCTTTGGACCGTGCGATAGTAATTATAAAAAGCTCCTAAAAATGTTATGAATAAATGGCCTCTGAAAACGAACTTTATACAAGGCGGGGCGGTGGCGGTGCGAAACTTTATCGACGGGGCGGAGCGGTGGGGGTGCGACTTTTTTGCTGCCCCGTCCATCTCTAGTAG
Organism: Macrotrachela quadricornifera; assembly: GCA_022393335.1. Taxonomy (NCBI): domain Eukaryota; kingdom Metazoa; phylum Rotifera; class Eurotatoria; order Philodinida; family Philodinidae; genus Macrotrachela; species Macrotrachela quadricornifera. The sequence goes on from JAJEKB010019529.1 coordinate 67,637, forward strand.
AAGTAGTGCAAGTTTTTTTGCAAACACCTGTGTAAAAATACCTTTAAGAATTTATGAATTTTATAAACTCATTCATAAACCTTTTAAGATGAGCATTTGAAGATGATATACTTCTTCATATTTTCTTTGTTTACAGTTTTATGAAAGAGTTTATAAAACCTTCGTAAATGGTAGAAAAAGGTTGCAAATTTCGCTCAGTAAATTTTTAATTTATTTTACTAGTATTATCTTTGTCAAATTTGTTCATCATTTTTCATATAAGTGAATGTACAATCGATGATATAAACAATATTTGATATTTTGAGTGATGAAAAACTTACCACCACATTTATTGTTGTTACAAACACCACTGAGACAATCGGATGGCTGATTACAACTCGTTGCACCTCGACATTTAGGGCATTTCATACCACCACAATCAACATCAGTTTCATCTTGATTTTTTATTTTATCATTACATGTACCACCATCGCCTAAAATAAGATCGATTGTCATGTTTAAAAATCCTAAAACTTAGATTAATTACCAATGCATCTTTTGTCTTTGCAAATGCCACTGAGACAATCGGATGGCTGATTGCAACGTGTTGCACCTTGACATTTAGGACACATATTACCACCACAATCAATATCAGTTTCATCTTGATTTTTTATTTTATCATTACATGTACCACCATCACCTAAATTAAGATCGATTGTCATGTTTAAAAACCCTAAAACTTAGATTAATTACCAATGCATCTTTTGTCTTTGCAAATGCCACTAAGACAATCAGATGGCTGATTGCAACTCGTTGCACCTTGACATTTAGGACACATATTACCACCACAATCAATATCAGTTTCATCTTGATTTTTTATTTTATCATTACACGTACCAGCAGCGCCTAAGATAAGATTAATTGTTATGTTTAAAATTCGTAAAACTTAGATTAATTCCCAAGCAAGCAAGAAAAAGGAGAGTACTAGCGACATGTCTTGTCCAAAACGTCCGCAATAACTTTCCTATTTAGTCTAAAATAGTCGATGTGGATGTCAGAACTAGTCAATATTTTAAAACACGACACATTGACACGACTGAACTAGTCGAATAATTTTGAAATACGTGTTAGGTGTAGTCTAAGAGGACTTAAATACTAGTCAAATCTAGTGTCAAATACTTGGTGTAAGCATCAAAACTAATCAGTCTCTAAGAGAGTGACACGCTGACAGGACTAGACACTAATCGAACAATTTGAAGATACATGTGTAGACTAGTCTGAGACGTTCTAAGTAACACTCAAGGCTAAGATGTTCTACTTAAACTGACATGCTGTCTAAATTATACTAGTCTGAAATTCAATATAACCGTTTTATAGCAATAGGTGAGTATATTTTTATCACCCATCCAGTCTAGTCCACACTTTCAAAATTTTAATCGATCTTTATGTATGAACTAGTCAATTTTTATGAAATCTGTTCGTTATATTCAGTTCAATACATATTGATAGTTACTTATAATCTTTATGTAATGAAATTAAAAACTTTCATGATGAAAAAATATGACTATTTAAATATGTATGTGTTTACAATAGCATAGTTTATTTAAAGATTATTTATTATAAAAATTGTTTTATTATTAAGAAAAAATTATTCAACTTGAGATGATGAAATTTGTGAAGTGTCATTGGTATAAGTGTCAAATAGATAATATTTTACGATCAAAACCATCAATACATTTTCATTCAAAGTATGGCAAAGTCATATTAAAGACAAATACTTGAATATGTGAACTTAATGGTTATGTTATCATTTTCTAATTCTCAACTTAAAAGAAAGTCACTAATAAATTAAATTTTTATCTATTTATAGTAAAAATCATTTTTTCCTTATAAAAAAACTTTTCTAATCTAAATTTCTTGATATGATTTTTCAAAAGAATGTTTTACACAATTAATAAATGGCAACTTTTGACTTGTGTAGATATAGATTATTACATAATATTTTCATGTTCATAATTGAATATATCATATTCAATCATATAATGAATTTCACTGGTCGTTAAAGTATGAAAACCGTGTCTGAAAGCGGTAGAGGTATCACCGATCATATAGTAGTTTGTATGGTTCAACTGTTTGCGAAGATAAGTATGTGACTCAAAGTATGTATGTTCCAATCTAACATTCGTCGCTTTACCTCTATAATGTAGGCTAGTCCAGGCGATAACGTATAACTGAAAAAAATATATTTCAAACGATATGAATGACTAGTGCTTGCGTAAAGTATAGCATGTAGTGAAGGAGTATGTTCGATATATAACTATATTTTTAAATTTGTAAATATATCGAAAACTCATTGTAAAGGATCGTCAAGACAAGGGTGCAGAATCTACCCGTAGGTTACAGCGCCGCTGCTGGGAAAAATGGACTTCTCGAGGAAATCTTGAGAAAAATTGAGAAAGGAAAAAATCGAAAAGGAGAAAATTCAAAAGGGGAAAATTATTGAACCGAGGGTAAAATACACAAATTTATTGAATGAGAAAGTAACCGTAGCTTAAATAGTGATATCTCAGTCTTTGACAGGGAAATTTCAGTTTCTTTAAAAGAAAAAACTAATTGTTCTTGTTAATGACGGTGCTCTGATACATTAATGCTGAACTATCTTGTTTTCAAACGACAACTGTATATACATGAATGAACTACAGAAAACTGAACAGACTTCGAAGAAAACATGATGAGAGCGAAAGTGTATAAATCATATCCAAAAGACAAAATGTTTGGGGAAATATCTGAACACGAAGGAAGGGAAAGAAAAGAAAAGAAAAGAGCGGAAGACAGATATGTACGTTATACGCGTCATTTATGCACGCTCATTCTATACTTCGCTTCGTTCTCTCTATCGAAAGCTTGTAGCTATAGTATCAAATCTTTCTCAGTATTTGTGATATACTCTCTGTCGTTTATAAACAGACAATTTCTGTTGAATTAAAGTATATAATAATCCAAAGACTCAGATATGAATCTTATGGATCGCGAGTCATCTTGCAAGAATTGAGGTCTGCCTTTTCAATATTTCATTTGTTTCAACTTTTGGTAAACTTGTTTAATATATTTTGTTTTAAACGTTAGACGGTAAAATAATAGGAAATAAGTATTTGTCAATTGAATCTAAAACTGCTATTGTTATGTAGCGGAATCGTGGGAAGACATGTGATTCCACGTCCCCCTCCATTTCACGCCTTCTTCAACATTATTTCGTTCTCTTCCTCCACCATTCTATCTCCTCCTATATTCTTTCTATGACATGTAAACATAAGATTCCAACATGCTCTTCTCTTTCACACCTTCCTCAACATTGTTCTCCTCTCCTCCTTCGTTATTCCACCTCCTTCTACATTCTCTCTATGATATCTCTTCTTCTTATCATTGTGAGTGGTTTACATATATATACTCTACGCTTGTATGCAGTGTGTGTGTGTGAATTGATACAATAAACATATACATATGGAATAAGTGCGTCGGTGTATTTTCTATAACATAACACTATTTAAATCAGTTTTCAAAAAATCATTCAGAAGCCAGTTCGAGCTTTCGTCAATGTAAAGTCAGTGTCATTAGAATGTTATCAAAATGAAAAACAGCACAAAGAATAAAAAGAAGAGAAAAAAGAGAACCAAAATAGGTGATAATACAAAATATAAAACGTATAAAATAGCTGCATGTCTTTATATTAGTATATCTGACTACTAACTATCAGAAAAAAAGAAAAATATTTCATTAGATATATTGGTATTAAGACATGTGGTTATTTTATACATTTTATATTTCGTATTATCAGCTTTTTTGGTTCTCTTTTTTCTCTTCTTTTTATTTTTTGTGTTGTTTTCAATGTTGATATTATTCCTAGTAATACTGAATGTATGTTGATGAAAGCTCGAATTCCTTTTTTAATGACCTTTTTGGAAAGTATGATTTTAATAGTAGTGTTGTATTTATATTTAGCAGATCATATATCGTTAAAGAACATCGATGAGGAAATAACAACCCTCAAATAAAGAAGGAGTTGAGTGCTACTACTGTGAATGGAAAGGCAGAAAAGATAAATCACATCCTCATCACAAGAGTTATCATCCATATGAAAAATATCGATTAAAACCACAACCTGAACAGCTTCCACTCTTCAAGTCACCTAAATCGACGACAGCCATCGATGATACAGTTACTGCATCTGTGACTAACAGTCCAGTGTAAAATTACTATCACCATCGGATTACCTCTACGATTGAATAAAATGAACAAAAATAACACTAACCTTTTGTAGTTTTGTCTTATTCATTGAATACAAACCTTATGAATTGAGAAAAGAACAGAATTATTTTCTTTAACATACATTTTCCCAGAAAAGATGCTCTGACTTGTACGTTTCTAAAACTCGGGGAAATTTTTCAGATTTTTTTTGTGTGCTGCAGGGAAGCTACGGCAGATTCTGCAGGCCTGCGTCAAGACTAGTCTTTTTTTGTGAAAATGACTAGACGTTTTAGATATACTGACACCCGCCATTGAGCTAATCAGAACACGATCTGTTGACTCCCAACAATATCAGACTAGTCATGTCTAGACTGTTTTGAGAAAAAGATTAATGACTGACAGAACGTCATGACCAGTACAATTAACTAGTCTTGTTATTTATCTTTTACTCTCCTGCGTTACTAGTGTATATTTTATGCTTTCAAATGTCACTGAGACAATCACAATTATTTTTGCAACTCTTTGAATTTTTACATCTTGCACATTTTAAACTACAACAGTCAATATCAGTTTTACCTTGATTTGTTATTTGGCCTTGACAAGAAACAGGACCTAAAATAAGAGAACTTGTTAAATTTAGAATTCATAAAGATTTGATACTTACCACCAATACATGTAT
>JAJEKB010019530.1:0-26188 GCA_022393335.1 Macrotrachela quadricornifera
ATTTTTTTACAAGTAAATATTTGTGATATGAAGGTAGTTTTTTCTTACTAACATATAAATCCGTTTCTTTTTGACCTTCAATTCATCTTTTTTCTTTTTAAATACATATCAATATTAACACTAAAACTAAAATATCTATTTAAAGATATTTTATAAATCCGTTTAGATTTATAACTGCCTCTATATTCTCAATCAAGTAAAATGTATCGAATTAGGTATGAGAGAAGAAAAAAAATAAAAGCATATATGTACATAGTTTTGAATTACTTCGTATTCCACTTCAACCATGTTGATAATAAAAAGGTATTTGTATATGTCTCCTCTATTCATATTAACATGCTGTGTCATTTTTCTTTCTTTTTTTTTTTTTTACTATACGACAACAACAACATTACAATCTTTATAATACACACTTTTTAATGATGACTATTTTTTTTTCTCTTTATGAATAAATGAAGCAAATTAGATATGAAAATTATTGAAGACAACGATATTTGATCTTATTAAACCAGTTTGAAGTTTATAGTAAGATGAAAAAAAACCTATTGATTAAACTCAACGGTATATAATAGTTGTTGATTCAACATATATTCATACAATGTATACATATGCACTTTCGAGCATCAATTCTATTCGACTGATTACAAATGACATTTGTATGACAAACTACTTCTAAAAGAAAAAATCTTTACGTATTATTCTTGTGTGTATAGTTTGAGGCAATTGATAAAATAAGAAGAGAAGAAGAAAAAAAAATGAAAGAAATAAGTTAAGAAAAACTAAATCGAAGATTGAATTGAATGATATTTGTATTTAATTAATCAGAAGAAATGTATTCAAATCATTGAACTACTTAAATTGATAAGTAAATACAACGTTGAATTAAAAAAAAAAATGTATGTTTATTCGAGTTTGGCTTCTTTTACAAAATGATTACCTATTAAATACAAATTACTTTTTAAATTCGTTTTATATTATTTACAAATATAGTATATTCTAAAAAAGTCATGATTAAAATGTTGTTTTTTTGTCGAATGTTGACAAAAATTTTAACTATATTTGTTTTTGTCACATTAAAAAACAAAATATTCTAGGTTAAGTTCGATTTCTAATGAAGTTACATATATTTGTAAAGTAATCGTGACTTTTAAGACAACCTGTATTATTATTGACCTTTTTATAAAACGATTTATTAGAATTCTCTAATAAACATTAGACTTTACTAATATTGAATACAGAATATGATCCAACATAGCTAAATAATAAAATAACTACGCCATTATTTTACACCTTTAAGCATACGTATATAAGAGAATGTAATATCGAATATTTATTCATTATGTAAATATAAAACAAAGATGTTAAATCAAAGATGAACTATTTTTTTTTCTTTTTTCCAGCTGAATTTTTCTTTTTAATTATTCGAGTTGTAGATTGATTAATTAATTTTTGTTCTTGTATAGCTAATTGTTGAAGACGTTTACGTTCAATTTCAAGAAATTGTTGTCGAAATGCTTCACGTGGTTCATTCATAATACGACGAGTTTGATTTATTTTATCTTGTAAATTAATATATTCTTCTAATTGACGAATTTTTTCTTTATAACGATTATTTTCATCTTCTTGACGATTATCATGAATATTTTTCATTAATATTGAATATTGATTAAAAGTATTTTGACGATGTTCAAATTCTTTTTCTTCAAATGATTGATTAAATACAATTGGTTGATTTGAAAGAAATTTTTGTCTGAAAAAAGAAAATATTGCTTTGATAAAGTAATCATAAAAAAAAAGAAAGAAATGAATGTAATTACTTGATAAAAGGTTTGATATCTAATGGTAATAAAGTAATTTTTGGTTTAGTTGATGGTGGTTCATCCATTAATGGTGATAATGAAATTGAATCATTTTCTTTAAAAATTTCATCTTTATTAAATTCTTTTTTTATTAATGATAAAGTTTTTTTTATTATTAAATTTTGTTGTTGTTGTTCAATTATTGGAGAATGAATTGTATTAATTATTTCATCATCAGTACGAATATCAGATTGATTTGTTGAATCATTTGTTATTTCAGATGATGAACATTCATCAGTTTTTAATTGATAATTATCAAGAAATTTTTGTCTTGTTTGCATGGCTTTTTCAGCTCGACCAACTTGTAATGTTTCCCATGCTTTTTTTTTATTCATATATTCATCATTATATTCAGTATCTTTTTTAATTATTAATTCATCCTATTTATATATAAAAAAAATCTTATCTTTTTAATTCGATATTTTAATATTTCATACTGCTTTATCTGAATCCGATACTATTCGTAATGTCCAATGAGGTTTTGTTGTATCAATTAATTTTTCTATATTTCCTTTTGCAGTACTTGGTCGACCTACTGGTGTTGTATTACCTTTAGTAGTATTAGCTCGTGTTCTTCCTGTATGTGTATGTCCTGCTCGTTTAGAATGTGTTGAACTACTACTAGTTGGTCTTTCAGGTTTAATTGGTGATGATGGTCGTCGATTAAAAACTATTTTTTAAATAATTTAATAAATTAATGTATATATATATGTGTACCTTTTAATTCAGTTTTTTCGTGTTCTTTAAGTTGTTCAACAAATTGCCATTGAGTTAATGTTAATGGCCAAGATTTACGAAGAACGGTTACTTGAATAATATATTTATGCAACTAAAAAATATTTATTTTTATGATTAATTATATTTATTTTTTACTTTTTCTTCTTCATCTATTGTCATAAAACCTGCTCGACTATTTGATCTCTAAAATATAATATTAAAATATATATATTGTTTTAATTTAAATTTACACTTCTCTTTCCACTTCCAATTCTATCTCTATCCGATCGAACATTATTCGTTATTGTTGTTGTTGTTGTTGTTGCATCACTAAAACTTCCTCGACGTGGATTACTTGTATCTTTTCTACGTGATCCTAAAATTTATAAAAATTATTTTAACAAAAATATAATTATTGATAAATTTCATTACCTCCACTTTTAAATGATAGTTTTGATGATGGTTGTGGTGATTGTATTATATTAGTAACAGTACGCATAAAATGAATTGCAGGTAAAATAAGACATCCTTTTCCTTCAATACTAACAATTTCTTCATTATTATCCAAAATAGTTAAACGCATTAAAACATCAGGTTTTGATGTACTAAAATGAATGCTAGCTAAATGAAAATTTCTACCAGTCTGATTAATATCATCAGCAAGAATAATACGACATCTAAAAATAATTGATTTTAATTGATTTTAATTAAAAGGTTTTTTTTTTGTTAAACCTGCATATAATTTGTTGTCTATTTGGAAGATAATAATCCATAATTTCTTTTGTTATAAATGATGATGTTATTTGATCAGTATGTGGTTCAGGTAAACGTGCATATGATGTAATTAAACGAAGACGAAAACGACCATTTGGTAGTATTTGATCAGGTGATATTCCTTCGGCAAAAAATGTATATCCATGCTATAAATTTAAAAAGTAATATTTTTTTTAATATAAATAAAATAATTTACTTTATTTTTAGTAAATACTGCTGGTGCTAATCGATTGAATACAATGGGGATTTCTTCATATGTATCATTATTAATAACTCGTAAAAGTGAATTGGGTAAATGTGAACAAAATTTTACTGTAATTAAACTTTCTTGATCAACATAAAATATTTCTCTAAAAAAAAAAAGAAAAGAAAATATTTTATTCTTCTTATCGAATCTTGTCGTGGTTTTTTACCGAAATAAAATAAACCAAGTATTAGCTAATTGTTCTTGATACATTCCATGATAATCTCGATATGTAACCATATTCCAATCATCATTATAAAATGAAAAACATTGATTTAATTGTAAATTATTTGATATAAAATTTCTTTAGTAAAAAACGAAAATTTATTGATAAAAAAAAAATCTAAAATAATAAATTACCTAAAAAGACTTAAAGCTGATTTATTAAAATCAACTTTAAGTAAAGACATTGTTGTTTGTAACATTTGTTGAACAAGTAAATTTCTTTCAGTACCACATGTACGTGCAAGATCAACACAACGTTGTAAAAATCCTCGAGCAGATTTTTGAATATTTGTTATAATTCTTATTTCATTTATACTTAATTCACGAGTTAATAAATCCGATACAGTTTCTTCTAAAAATATTAATTTATATTAATTTATCAAATTTATAAATTACCTTGCATATCTGTTACCGATGATGAATGCAATGCTGTTGTTTGATGTTTTAAACTAATTTTATCATCAGAACTTTTATCTCTCGTTCCACTAGATTTTTTACTTGGATTAGATCCTCCTAGATTTGTCGAAAAACTTCCACCAGATCGTGCTGAATGACGACTTACATTTTGAACATCTTTAAAAGAAAAATTTTCATAACAATATTTTTATTTAAAAATTTCTACTTGTTCGTTTTGTTTCATATGCAGATAAAATATCTGGTGTTGAAAGATCATTAGTAAAACATCTCCATGCAAATTGTGTATCTGTATTAATTAATGATCCAGATGTATTAAGAATTGTTCGTAATGTAGAATATAATGCTTGATTGAATGCATTTAAACATGTCTGAATTGTTAAATTAATTGATTTTGGTGCTTGTTGACAATATAAACGAAAAAGATCATGTAATTTATTTTCATTTTGATTAATTAAATGAAAAATTTGTACAGAATTATCTAATGCTAAAAATAATTCTTCAGCTTTTAATATAAATTCAGCATCTTCCTAAATAAATAAATAAAAAATAACAAAATATTATTTGTAAAAATAATCTTACAGGTACAGAAAGTATTTTATTTAATAATTGATCTTCATTACCAATCATAAAATCATTATTATCAGATAAAATTTGTAAATTATAAGCAAATGAACACGTATTAAGAAATTTTAATACATGACGACTAAAATTTTATCAATAGAAAAAAAATTTTTTTTTGCTCTTTTTACCCAGGTGGTAATGTCAATAAAGCAGCTTTAGTTGCTGTTGTATGAAGACGAAGAATGGATTGTCCTATTGAAAGTGATTTCCATGAATATATTTCAGCAATAAGTGAACCTGCTTGTGGTATTATATCTTTTTGTGATGCTAGAACAAGAAAAATTAAAATATTCGTATTAATATAAAATTTCTATTGATTACTTATGAATTTCGATTGATGAACATCTATCGAAGATTTTTCATTAGATACACTTGCACCTCGAACAGCTTTTTCATGTGTTCCAAGAACTATTTCAATTGGTATAGCATCATACCATCGTGATAAACATGTTAAACTAATAATTAATTCAATATTTTTATTTAATGTTTCACGTGTACTATCAACAAATAAATATAATGAAGATTTATCATCTTGTAATTCCTATTAAAAAAAGAAAAAACATATGATAATGATTATGATAAAAGAAAAAAAAATATTCTACTGGTATTTGTTGAACAACTGGTGGATTAGGTTCTTTTCTCCTTTCTTTTGTTACAGGAACAACAACTGGCTGAAAAAAAAATAAGAATATATATATATGGTTATTTCAAAGTGAATGTATTGAAATAAGATCAAATACAAAATAACCATCTCTTAAAGTTCTTATAGGTATAATTGAATTCTTCATATATAAACTAATTATCTATTGAAACTCAAAATCTATGAAATGCTCTTTAATACAAGTAAAAGATTAATAATTGAGATAATATTACACATTACTTGTTGATATGGAACAAACTATAAAAAATAATAGATTTTTAATTATCAAAGAAAACAATGAATTCTTTTTACTTTTATTTCTGTATGTTTATGTGTATATTGATATCCACGAGGATTATGAAAAACAATAATTGAACTAAAATATTTGAAAGAAAAAAAAAAAGATTATTTAGAGAAAAGAAAATTATATTGAACTAACCTAAAACAAGCACAAAAATCATCAAAATTCATCCATATTTTTGGTGTTATAAAAGATTTTTTTAAAGAATTTGAATTTGTTGATTGAGAACTTTGTTGTACAGTAATTGGATTTATAATCTGTTCACTTTCACCACCTAGATATGTATTAAACGAATTCTATTATTTCTCTTCTTTTTTTTTTCGATTATTAATTCTGACCTTTGCTTTTAGTTGATACAGTATCTGATAGTATTTTTGTAGCAACTGCAATAGATTTTCGTGGAATCTATTTAAATCTTAAGTAATTTATAGTAATAAAAGAAAAAGATTCCAAACTTTATTTTTATCAATTGATAGTTCACGTTTTAATTTACTTGGTGCACTGCGTATAGATCCATCACTTTTTTCTTGAACATCGATCAATTCTTTACTTGATATTGGAATACTTAAATTTGTAGTACTTCGAACAAATTCAGTATTGAATTCTGCTTTTATTTTTCCATTTTCAATATCTTCATCTTCATCTATTTCATTAATATGTAATGGATCAACTATACTAGAACGTTTTGTTGCACGATTTGAATGTGAAGGTGTACTAGAAGGTCTATTTATAAATAAATGTAAATAATATTCATAAATAACAAAAAAGAAAAACTTTACGTGATACTACTATCAATAGGATGTAATCGAATTGTTGGTTTTCTATTTAAGAGATAAGTATTAAATAAACTTAAGATAAAAAGTATGAATTTACATATTAAGAGCACTTGTTGTTGGATAATTTATATAAGGTGAAGAAATTTCAATCCAACGTTCGGGTTTTGATTCTTGTGGTGCTGAAAAGAAAAATTTCTATATCGAATGACTGTATTTAATATTTCTAAGATTTTTTTTATCAAAAGATAGTATTTGAGATTTTGCATAAAATGATATAGTTTTCTTCCACTGATTTTTTAATTAAACATAATGTTTCTTTATGATGAAGTATAGGATTGAAAATTTTTGTTATTCTGTGACACTAACGTATAGATTCCAATAATTCATTTGATAAACTCTAATCTAATGAACATAAATTAGTCAAATTTTATAGTTAACAATACTTAAAAGTAAATACAGGAAATTAATTAGCACATTACTCTTAAGTCAGATACTATTGCTTATATATTTAGTTGTTTCCTAACATCTAATTACTGAACTTTATAGCTATTGAAAGAACTTCATTGTTTCATCTTCCAAAATCACCAATATGATCAATCTTTTGATTTAAAAAATGTTTTAATCAAGGAATTTCTAGAGGATTCGATATACATATATATAAATTATATTTACTGATTGGTTCAGCATGAGGTAAGACTTTTGGTTTTCTTGGTCGAATAAGTTTCCAAGCAGGTATATATTCTGCTGGTGGTGGAGGTTCTAATGGAATATCTCGAATAGTTGTAAGTAATATTGATGTTGAAAGTATATCATTAAGATTATAATGTCTTAAACGTTCACTTCTATCAGCTGTTTCACTATATGAACTAAAACGTGTTGATTGTAAATGAGATATTGTTGCAAAAACAATCATTTTTGGTGCTTCAGGAATCATTTGATCATCGATAGTAACTCCTGTATCTTCTATTGGAATTCCACGACTTGCTGCTATACCTTGTTTTCTTGTATCTTTTGGATTATTAGAATTTAAAACAGTATCTATAATAAAGATTTTAATATATTTTTATAATTAAAACAAAAAAAGAATGTTACTTGTTCGATTTTCTTTGATATTAGTTGGTTTGATTACTGTTGGTTCTTTTGGAATAATTGGATTAATAGTTGTTCCTACTTTTTTTGAATTTTTATCATCTGATTGATCTACTTGATCTTGTTTCTAAAAAAAGCAATATTCCAAAAAACGAAAATAATAATCAATTAATTTACATTTGCATTAGTTAATATAATCTCTTCCGGTGAATCATTTTTTAACTCAGGCCATTTATATAATGGTATAGGTCCAAAAGATATTGTTGAAGGTGATTCATTTTCTCCTAAAAGTTTATTTGAACGATCATAACGAAGAAAATTCCAAACTTTTTCAGCATGACTATACCTATTAATAGAATATATCATATTTATCTTTTTTTGTTTTTATATTAGACATTTTTTTACTTAAGTGGAATAGGTTCCGGTATCCAGCCAGTAAGTAAATGAATAATTGATGTTTCATTATGTTCAGGAAAATCATTCGATGAATTAAAACTATCATTAAAAAAAAAACAAAGGAATGAATAAATTCAAAACAAATTATATTTATTTATTTATTTTTACTTAAGAGATATTATTTTTAATAAAGCTTTTGTTAAAAGCATTGGCCAAAGTTCATAAGATAATGATGTTTGTGGTAAAAGACATTGATTTTTTGAATTAAATGGAATCGTATCATCAATAATAATTTTACGCCAAGAACCCTAATTAATAAAAAGAAAGTATTTATTTCAAATATGAGTTAATCATACAAACCAAAAAGAAAAGTCGAACAACATATTTTCCTGAAGGATTATATGGAGTAATAAATGGTTGTTTAGATACTTTATTTAATGCATATATATGTTCCTTAAATAGAAAAAAATTTATTTATTTATATTAATAAAAATCTTCACAAACCCAAGGACGCCATGTATGTTCAATTATATTCGGTTCATTAGTATTATTGGATATTTTATTAGGATTTTTTCGACAAATATCCCAAAGAATAGTTATTTGACTAATAATATTTCGCATTGTCTTTATTAAAGTAAATGTTGTTGAATAGAGAAAATGATTTATATTTTTTTTTTGCTTAATCTTACTTCATTATAATGTAAATGTTCATTGGATGTAATTAAATCAAAATTTTGAATACCAATATCAGAATCAACAATTACTGGAAGCTATATAATATTTGAATATATCATATTGTTTTAATTAAAAATATCTTTTTTTTTTTTTTCTTTTTTACTTTATCTGTTGGTAAAAAATCGATTGGTCTTTTCCATTGTTCAACTTTAAGTGATGGTGGTAGTTCAATTTTACCTTCGGGGTCTTCAAAAATATGTGCATTCTTAAAATATAATTTGATATTTTTCAAGAATTTTTATTTTTATTATATTTATTACTAAGAAATTTGTTTTTGTATCAGCACGAGGTCTACCTGTCATTAGATCTTTTTTTTTAATTGATGTAACTGCTTCCCATGGTTCAGCATTTATTTCCGATTCATTCCATTCAGGCCATATTGGTGCTAAACGAAATTTTTTACTTTCAATTGATCTAAATAATAAAATAGGAAATAAATTAAACAAAATCATGTAAAAACAAATGAAACCTTAATATTTACTCAGAATTTACATGATCACAAGCAGTGATTTTCGATGATATAGATGTATGCATTTCTAATATTTTACTTTTTTTTTCTCAAGGAAATGAACAAATCTTTCTTACACATTCATGTTACAATATTACTACCATTTTTATTGATATAGATAAGGTAATATATCAATTTTATTATCAACATACATAATAGAGGGCACTGTGTAACATAACAAGTATAAGTACTTTAATTCAATATAATAAAAGAATCTGTTGTATATGATTACTATCAAAATGATAAATTCAATGTGTGAAATGATTATTTAACAGAAAATATCACTAGGATTTCTATAGATCTTAATAAGGTAGAGCATATTTTTATCAAAGAAATGTTTCTTTCAATTAAGAGATTTGATATTAGTTTAAGTACAAACCTATCAATTAAATCTGAAGGCGATGATGATTGATGATGTTTAGGTGATGGATGTCGTTTTGCATGCCGTCCATCATCATTAGATGCAAATTTTGAAGTATAATGAATTAATTTTGTCACTGTAGAATAATGCTTCATCATTTCATAATGTCTTGTATGTAAAGTTGATATTTCTGTTATATAGGAATGTATTATAATCGAGAATAGAAATTAAAAGAGTTTTTTTTTTTCTTTTAAAAATTTTATTACATATGATGACAGTGGGGAATGGTATGATCACCTGTAGTGCTTTTTGAATCATATACATACTTATATTTAAATTAGTTTATATTGTATTAATGAGAAATATTATCAATAACTATATCGAGTTTCTTTTTACGGTAGTAAATAGAAGAAAATAAAGTCGATAATATGTAACTGATTTACATTCTTTTATTTTATTGTACTATGAATCCCTTTTTCATTTACATTCATTTCTAAAATAAGTAAAATTACAATCAATATGCTTTGTATTTGTTGTAAAATTTTTGATATTGTACATTTGGCATTATTATTAACATCAAGTATGAAATCATTCTATATGCATAAATGTTAACAAGAAGTTCTTTCGTTTTTTCTTCATATTAAACTAAAAAAGGAGAGCGCATTTCTTTTTCTGTTATATTTAATACATAAGAATATTTATCTTTATCTGAACTAATAAATTAGGTGTCAAGCATTATAGTTGTAAAGATATCAACATGTACATCTATTTACTCCATTAATCGTTATTGTATTGAATTAGAAAAAAAAACTAAAAAGCGTGATTTAATGAAAGTCTATTGATTCTTTTCTTCAATTCTAAAGATGATTATATGAAAGAGTACTAGCTGTTCAAAAGATAATTATCAAAAGCATAAATTTTGTTAATCTTTTGATGCCAGGGACGGTATATACAATTCCAAAATTTTGAAAAATACTCAACATTGTATTAATATCACTCTTGCCATCAAAAGGTTGAGGTGATAAATAAAAATTTATTAACAATTTTCAATTGACAAACATCGTCCATTTAGTACGGATCGAATTGATCCATCCTTAGGTTTATATGTCCATTGTTGACGTTTTGGTTCAATCTTTGATGAGAATGATGAACAATTAGTGAATCTTGATTGGCAGCAATTACTTTTGGATTGGAAAGAATGGATAGAGTATAGCTGAAGTCATTTGACTAACATCACATCAACAATCTTGATGGTGGGGGCATCTTATTTCAGGAATAGTTCTATCTGTACTACAATTATTATATTCCAAATAATCTAAATCCCATGCAGCATATGTATTTGCATCTTTAGTCTCATAATGCAACGAACCAGGTGGACTACTACAAGTCTTAAATGCAGCATCTAAAGACTGAAATATAATAAAAATCTAAGATGCAAATCATTTTAGTTCAAATAGATTAATATTTGTTAAACAATTAGGAAAAGTGAATTTTTTTTGTCTTCAGAACATCAATATTCATGTCGAACATAAAAAATCAAATTGATCAAATTTCAGCTTAGTGAGTTCAACCAAGACCATTATTAAGCTGATGTGAAATATGAATAGAAAATATTAAAAGAAATACTTTCAAGATCATCATCTTGTTTTACCACACATGCTGAAGAAAGAAAAGAAGTGACAGAAGAGAAGATATCGTCTTTTTTTATCTTTGTCTTTATTGGTGAGAAAGAACATGTATGATAATAAATTCAGTAAGAAAAAGAGTCTATTTAAAATGATCTCACAACAGAACACTTTTGTTCTATTTTGAGAACACAACTTACAGTTCAGTTCTTCTGAATGAACTTGAACTGAGCTGGACAATCCCTATTACAGACTACACACTGCTTTTACTTTGAATTGCTCATATCAAAAAAAAAATATTTTTTCTCTATTGCTGAACGATTTATAGATAATTCTTTTAACAATAAATACAACTCCTGATATGTACAATATTGAATGAGAAGAATACTTGAATTTATTGAGGGATAAATAGATGGTGAAATGTGTAGTGATGAGGTCATTACATTGTCGTATTGCCATTTTAATGTATGCTATAACTCTGAAACTGCTAGGAAATAGTCGTGGACTAATGAATGTGATGAGAAAAAATTTTCAAGTGAATCGGATAATTTAAAGATGATTTCCATGGTGACGAATTGAAAATAATCAAAAGCAGGATTCTATAGTTATACTTTCTCAGGATGACATCTTTGCAAACTGAAAGATTTTTCATGAAAATTTTGTTGGAGAAAGCGGAGAAGCCAAACCTTCGAATAACGGATACTGTTGAAATAAAGGTGCTTATATGATTGAGATATGAGCTATTCAAGACATATAGTATTTGGTGTACAATTTTGTCCTGTTATATTGCATTCAGGTTACATTGGTATCCACAATCTGAGTTTTTAACTACATACACACACAGTCAAAATCTCAAGTAAAATACTTGAAATATTGAAGCACTTTAGAGTGTTTGAGATTTTTCTGTCACATTATTAGTGGTGTAAAATATACAGTGATATGCACATTGATCAATTATATCTTCATTTCAATTGACATCTCGATAAATGGTAGTTGATTCAGTGATTGCAGTATGCTACTCTCACTACTCCATAACTTGAAATGTTGTTTATAGTCGTCTAGTCCGATCAACATGTTGAGCTTCGTGAAGAGAAAAGAATCTATGATATAGAGATGAGTACGACATTGTTATATTTCTTTTTTGAATTATTCATCGATGTTGAACCGTTGAATCGCCTTGTCTTGATTTGCCAAATTTTTGAGTGAGAGTGTAAGACCTTCTCTACAGCTTTTTTCACAAGTCATGGTTAATAATCAGCCGACAAAAATTAATATAGAGTACGGTGTCACAAATAAAGTTGTGGCCAGATTCAACACATTTAAAGGATACTGAGGCGAAAATAGGTATAACTATGAATCGTTCTTTTCTCAAACAAAAAATTTTTGCTATACCACAATCGCCAATTTACAGATTGTTGATTATTCATGTAATTGTTAGGAATCTTACTTATTTTCATAGATTTGTTTAAGATGATATATTAGCTCTTACATAGTGCTCTTTACAGAGGTACCATGCTATTGAGCTGTTTTCTGTGGAAGACATACTGATTGATACAACATGAAAAAAACCCTATTAGATTTTATAGAGCAACGTTTTGTTTTATCTAGAGAGACAATATGTTCAGAACGAGTGTAAAATTCAAAAGTTGCAAAATTTCAACATGTAAGACATGTTCTACAGAATAAGTCTATTTTGGACAAATAATGTCCGAAAGTTGTGTCTTTGGAATAGCATTATTGAAAGGCTTTCCTTTTCTGCTAATATATGTCGCTTGTTCATAACTATAGGCCAGCTCGATTAACTTGGCTTCACTATAGGCAGTTCCAATAAAAGTCAATCCAAAAGGAAAATTAGGCGCTGGATATATCGGCAAGTTCAGTGAAGTTATATTTTCAGTAATCGTTACCTTTGTATCGTTAGGGAGAAATCCAAGTGGAACAGTAATCATAGGATAACCTGCGATAGCAGGAAGACTACTAGTAAAACCTTCCGTTGGAGCGATAAGTGCATCAAGATTGTACTTTTTGAGAGTGACATCAATTCCTTGAATTCTACCAAGATTGAGATTAGCTGTTAAGGCATTGATATAGATTGGATCGTCGAGATTGGTGGTATTCTGTGCTTCAAGAAACCTATTCAACATCTCGATGTTAAGATTCATAAAAGTGTACGGATAGCTGACGAGAGAATCCCACCAACTGATTAAAAGCTTTAAGATTCATATTCTGACAATGAGTAGTACTTAATGGGACTAGAGCAACTCTAAAAATATTTCTTCCCATGAATCCTTTTGACCAAGATATGATCGTTCCAAGTTTAACACTTGGCAGGTAGAAAAAATTGTTTATTATGCTTGAATTACAATATTAACGTATATCAGAAGAAAACTTTATTTTCCAAAACACTTATAGACTAAAATGTCTTATGCACTTTTCCACAGTTCATTTTAAGAGTCGTGTAAAAATTGCTAAAATCTTTTTTATTTGGTGATTTAGCAAATAGAAAAGCTAAAACACGCAATTAAATCATTTGCACTACTGAATAACGAATTAGTAGTTTAAGTCTTATCTACACCAACTACATGTAATGAAGACAGCAGATCATGTGTTGTCCGTTACAGTTGCCTTTATCAGAATAAAAACAACCTTTCTTGACATTTTGAAATGAATATATCTGAGATAATCTTATCGTAGTAAAGTATTAACGCTTATTGCTTCCTTTCAATAGCAATTAGATCATCAAATTCACACATCACAATATAGCTTTTCAACAGCTTCACGCCTTATCTATGAGCATTTGAATAACACTTTTTTATCTTGATATATTTTAATGTTGCAATTCAAGCATAATAAGGCATTTTATCTACATATCAGATGCTAAAGTTGGAATATTCATATCTTGATCAAAAGAACCCACGAGGAGAAATTCTTTTAGGGCTGCTCTAGCCTCACTAAGTATTACTGATTGTTAAAATATGAGCCTAAAACCTTCTAATTAGTTGGTGAGGTTCCCTCGTGAATAACTTACAAGTTCTGGTTGTCGCGTCCAGGTGGTAGCTCGAGATCGGAATGATTATTGTTGTAGTCGATTAGATCCTGCAAGGTTGTCGCATTCGAAGGAATGTTCTGAAGCTGTGAAAGATAGTGATTCATTCCATACTTCAAGTCGAACTTCAAAACGATCAACTCGTTGTTGCTAAGAACAGTTTCATTTCCAATTTCCAGATCAACAGGATCAAAAATGATAGCACCAAGCTTTTTGAAAGTCTCTTCTATGGTTTTGTTGAATTCTGAAACAACGTGGTCTGGATAACCGCCAAAAGTTGAATTAGTAAATATTTTGCGAAGCACTCCTATGCGTGCACCCCTGAGTCCATCCTTCTTTAAATGCTGAACATAATTTGGAACAATTTTAGGTTGAGAGAGTGTGTAATTATCTGCACTATCAGAACCAGCAATAATACTTAGAATGGCAGCAGCGTCAGCTACAGATCGACACATAGGACCAACTGTATCTTGATTTTGTGACAGTGGAATAACTAAATGACGAGAAGTAAGACCGACAGTTGGCTTGATGCCAACGAGATTATTTCGACTACTTGGACACACAATACTACCATCAGTTTCAGTTCCTAAACTTCCAGCAGCAAGTCCAATAGAAGAAGCAATTCCACTCCCGGTTGATGATCCGCAAGCATCTCCTTGAGGATAGAAGGCGCTTGTCGCTTGTTTACCACGACCTGACCATCCACTTGGTATGTTTATGCCACGAAAATTTGCCCATTCACTAAGAGTAGTTTTGCCGAGTAAGATTGCACCTGCATGACGTAACTTTTTTGCAACTGTTGCATCATCTGGGGTGATACTACCAAGAAGAGCAAAGGAACCTGCAGTCGTATTCATTCCATCTTCAGGACGTGTTGCGATATTATCTTTCAATAAGATGGGAATGCCATGAAGTGCAGAGAGAACTATGCCCTTCTTACGTAGAGCATCGCTCATTTCTGCTGCTTCTAGTGCAGCAGGTGAGATTTCAATTACTGCTCGTAGTGTTGGACCTTTGAGATTGACTTCGTCAATGCGAGCAATGTAAGCTCTAACTAGATCCACTGATGTAAAATAATTCTTCGAGAGACCATCTTGCAACTCTTCAATATTTGTATCATAAAGATCAGGTAGTTTGGTGCTTGGACATCTGGTCATAGTCTGATGAGTAGTTGTCAGTGATCCTGTAAACAAAATTAAGAAAAAGAAACATTCCACATGGTATGGCATTGTCTAATACCTGTCGTAGTCACTAATATGAGCATACACAATGTTATCTGAGTTGTTAATTTAGAGCCATCATTGAATTCTAAATTGATGGGAAATGAACTACCCTTGTGTTGATTAATTGCTTGAATGACATTGTTGTAAAGTTTAATTTTACAACGATTAACACGACCACACAGGAAATAGTTGATATTAACTTGGTGAATGAGTTCAACATTGCCTTCACTTCTACTGACACAGTCGACTCTGTCAAATTTTAAAAAAAGATATACATATATATGTATATATGATTATGTTTTGATTGGACTGAATAAAATAGTATTAGATTAACTTACAAGCGACGAGCGTAGTCGTCATGATTTGACAGAGACTGTTTCAATTGAATTGAAGTGTAAATCAAGGATTTGCGACGCAAGTGAAATATTGATTCAAGCTACAAAGTAGTGAGAATATCTGAACGATACAAAGATAAGAGAAAAGTGAGAGTTACCTGTCTTGTATTAGCAATGCCATTGATAATTGGCAAGTTGTTCAATGAAGTAACACTTGCCTGAGAAATATCACTCGTAAATCTTAATATCAAATCTGACGGTGGCACTTAAATTAAGAAAGACGAAATGGTATATAAGTACGAAAAAGTGACAATTAGTTTTACCAGTGATGTTGTCATCCATAGTATCAAAATCATGAAAAGGAAGATATGTAGGAATGAGAGACACAAGAATAACAGTCACAAAGAGAAATAGTATAGCACTGGATACGCAAATGCTGAGCCATAAACCACGACTATTTATGAAAAGAAATGTCAGAGTTAATGAAATTAGAGAGTAAGTTAAAAACAAACGTGATGAGTTCCATGTAATTGTGTGTCACATCAAAAACAAGTAAATGTTGTTTATCTTGTTTTTCTTATATATTCTAAAGAATGAAGCAGAAAATTACGATTTACTGTATTTTGAATAGAAACGTCGTATGAATGCATATCTCTATCTCCGCAAGTAGAGATCGCCGAATATAGTCTTTATTTGTATATTTTGTTAGGAGGAGCACATCGAAGAGTCAGACTAAATCAATGGTGAGACTAATGTGAGCGAATATAATATTTGACTAAGACTGTGATTGTCTTCTTCGTATCATTTATATAGACACGGATATTTTATCCTTATCGTGAAGAGAATGATAAAGTGATCATATTCTACTAAGCATAAAGAGTCGTTGTTGTAGCATTTCCTACTTTGAGAAGCAAAAATATGTCTCTGATTGAATTTTAACATTTGCTGTCCGTTCTATTAATTCACGAAGCGAATCTTGCTGCTTATACCTATTCTATTGTTCTGAAAAGCATTCATTACTACATACGGCGTATATTATCAACATGGCTAAAAGATTCTAACCATTTCTATCGTCTGTAGATGTGGATGTGATTTGAGTTTACCCTGTGCACGACTTGGTTTTATGTATCTGCGATTTTTCTTTATTCTGAGTATAGATTCACTGTTGAACTGATCTGCAGACAAGAGACTGTAAAGTATCTCATCTATTTAGAACGCCTCGATTGCATGTTTATGTGCATACTACTCACAGTATGTCATGTACTCGTTACTGCTGACTCAACTATGTTTACCGTCTGATTGGGAAAAAGGGTCCACGTTTCAGCCTGAAACTGAACTCATTGTTGGCTATTCACTGCTTCTACGTTGTATGTGTAATTTGTCTAATAGAAACAGTCGCATAGAGGCATACTGAGAAATTTCGTTAAACTTGCTGATTTGCAAATAGTAATACATACAACGAACAAAAAAGTTGTTTCTTAACGCTTCGCTTACAGTGAAGGTATTGATGTTATCGGTTAATATGATTAAATATATTCGAATGAAATTAATGTTCTCATAAAAAAGAACAAACAAATGCAAAATATGAGTTGCTAGAGGCATGCATGGGCAAAGATATTAGAATTATAAGATATTTACAATATATGTAGAGTACTCACAACTCAAAGTTCCAGCAATAATTTTTTCATTTTTTCTGATGATTGGATACAGCTTATTGAATTGTAAGCGGAAAACTATGTTTCAAATTAAAAAAGAGTATTTGATAAAAGAGAGAATTTTGTAGCAACTTTCTCTTATATTTAAAAATAATGATATATTATAAATTTGCTTTGTGAAGTATTCTAACTTCTATAAAGTATCCAGTTTTCAATTTGAAACATTGTTTTTCTTATACGGCTCGATGAGTTCTACCCAACTAATCAATAAAAAAGAAAAAGGACGTTGCTACAGTTTCGAGTTATGATCATCTTACATATACTCTAAATACCTTAAAATTTGAATATTTCTGTCTATGCATGCCATTAGTCTTGCATATTTTGAATTTGTTAGTTTATCAGTAAAAGTTTTCAATTGATTTGAATATATTTAATCTTATTAACTGACAACACAAAAATCTTCTTTGTTTGAAGATATTACTATTGACAGCTGGTCGATGTGAAAATGTACTGTTGTAATAGTGTATTGAATAAAACAGAGCAGTAGACTATATGGTTGAATGACTTTAATTTGTATACATAAAGATTCATTGATCTTTTTGCTCATGTCAATGATCAATCAAATAAGTCTTTTACTTGATAAGAAATAGATGCATCAATGTTGAAATTGGTTAAGCAAAAGCATGTTAATTCTAAAATTTTAAAAATTTGCCTTCACATACGTATTAATATGAGATTAATTTAAGATAAAAATCGAACTAAGAAAATGAATTATATGAAAATAAAAGTTATTAGTGAGGTCTCGAATCAGAATTGGTCTTCTTCGTAACTTATCGTTGTACATTTACGGTACGAACAGGGCAAGGCAATGATACTGCTATAAAATCACACCTTGTTGTCCTCATTCGTACCATTATCGATAAAGAAAAAAAAAGGAATATATATCTGTATACAATAAACGTCATTGTATGTGCCCAACAACCAGTTTCGAAGAAGGACAATTCTGTTCCCAGATGTCTACTAATAACTTTAATTTTAATGTAATTTATTCTTTTAATCTACTTTTTTATCTTAAAGTAATCTTATATCAAATAAATTAAGACACACAGAAAGAGAATCTTCTAAAATATAAGAAAGCATGTATGTTTATTAGAGTATCTAGATTTTTCTATGGAATTTATTAACATGGAAGAGTGAAGTAAAAAACAAAACACATCTATCGATCATGAATATCATTAGAGCTGTGACAGTTTCCTATTAGTTCTGATCTTGAAAACTGTTCCAACAATTCTTTAATAAAGAATTGAAATATTCAAAAACAGTTTTTACTTTGATAAATAAGACAGAATTGTTCTGTTATTAAAATTCTTTTTGGCAGCTCTTCAAAATTTCGAACTGTGAACTGTCCTTGGTCTAAATATCATCATCAACTCAAGAGACCATAATTAAATCTATCTGAAACAACATAGTCACATCTTTATATCATAGCTTCTCAAAAGAGATAATTTCCAATGAAACTTGGTAATTTATAAAAGTCATAGCTATTTAAGTGCTTTAACACTTTTTTTTTGTGTATTCAGGTAGCAATTTAAACCAAACTGCAGTTACATTAAAGTATTTGAAATAGCTGTAAAGCATAGATAGGATCCGAACCGAATCGAACTGATCGATTCCGTTCGCAACTTTTCCAACCGACTTCAGTTTCAGTTTGGTTCAAAGAAAATGCGAACCAATCCCATTGACCAACTTCTTTTAATACTTGTTTTAGCTTTTTTTTTATAAATTTGGATCGATTCGATTTACAACACTTTATTTTGCATTCTGATCTTTTTCATCTATAACTGTCTTAAACTTTATCCAGCAGGATACAAAAAGGAACTTAAAAAAAACGAAATAACTTCAGATGTTTAAGAAGGTAATCCAATATCACCGACTGTGAAATTTCTCCACGATCTATCTATTAAACAATATTTTTCTATTATTGGCACAAAATCTTCGTTTATTATATTTTATATTCAACCGCCATTCATTTAGATATTTAGAAATCTCCTATATTTTTCAGCATTCTATTTATTGTTTCAAGTCGCATATTGTAACATAATTTTTCTCTGGTCAAAAGAAAAATCGAAAAACTAGTATAAATAGTTGATATATAGTTAAAAAGAAGCAATTAAATTCATTCCGTACTATGGAGCCATCTACTTAACAAAGATTTTACTATATAAATAGTATATATAAAAATATTTTCGTTCTCATAAAGACTGTTCGATGGTCATTCGAACAATTAGATAGTTATGCAAATCATGAAAAATCTATAGCAACTTGGAATAACTGTAAAATATTCAAATTACTGTGATAGATTTCAATAGCCATGTGAACTTGTTTCTGTTATAATTATCTCAAACTTTGAAAAAGAAACAAAGTCATATAAAAATTATCATTTTGTTACGCTCCCTTTGACGAAATGAAACTTTCTATTGAAAATCAGAAAATGGGTGGTCATGATTTGACTTTCATACTTTAATGTCGCGTTTGAACGAATATCTTACCATTTCACGTTCACGAAATAGTTGCGATGCAAAATGACAACTTTTCATATAGGCGTCGAGAAAGTAAGAAATAAAAAAAACTCGCGAAGGACTACATAAATGCTGTGCTCCACATCGCATTAATAATTAAATAGCTATGACAGTTTGAAATAGCTGTGAGGCATTCAGATTGTTGTGATAAATCTAAATGACCATGCAAAATAAATAGATAGCTATGACACTTTGAAATAGCTGTAAGGCATTGAGATTGCTGTGATAAATTTAAATAGCCATATGAATAATTAAGTAGCTATGCCAAGTTAAAATAGCTGCAAGATCGGTAGATTGCTAATATAGAATTAAATAGCTATGACAATAATAAATAGTCAGGCCATCTAAATGATTCAACAAGGTTATTTTCTTGCACATTTATTGCTAATTATGTATAAAAAAGAAGTTGTATCTCTTTTGACAATGAGCTGATGTATATATATCATCGTTTAAATTGATATCACTCAATAGGTTTCCAGCTTCAAGACTTGCATTTTTGAATAACTTTTCCCTTTCGACTTACTTGAAATGAGCGATTAATAAATCATTAAAGATCATTAGTTAAAAATATATTATTAGAATTAATAAATGAAGTTTATTTGTAGTGAAAGATTTTCATACAACAAACCGTCTTAGCTTGGAATAAGACAAAATTTGGTCATTGGAATACTGAAAGCCATCCACAATTCGACATCATTAACATCTTATAATTATTTCCTTCGAGAAAAAAACACTTTTATGAAAGATACTTTCATATTTTCGCCAAAAAGGTCATATTGTATCGACAAAAAAAAATAATCCATCTTGTTTTTTGTCGCTTCTTTAAATCTTGTTACAGCCACACACATCAAGTTCTTTCAATGTTCTGTTGCATTTGCACAGTCGAAGAAGAGAACCGACACGCGAGTCATCTAAAAATACTTTCCATGAGAGAAACAGCTTGATAAAACTCATGTTATTGTAAGCAATTGCATGGATCAAACATTTTACTTTTCGTTCACCTATCTTATTTCCATTTAACAGTAAAAGAACTAACATAATATAATTTTTTATCGATAATTATTCATTTGACCACAATTTTCAATTCTCGATCGAATAATTTATGTTGGCATATATAAAACAAAGTCAATGAATTCACACAATGATTAGCCAAATATCGTTGAAGACAACATACAGAAATGGCAGTATTGATAGTCGTAGTCGAATAAGTGTGCTTATTGAAAGATTATGAATTGAATATTTATAAAAATCGATCAAAACTATTGTATTGACATGATTCATTAGTATAAAATTATTTTTGGGTATGTTGAGTTCTTATTGATATCATTATTTATAATCTACAATCTTATTCTCATACATTAGGAAAGAATATTGAATACTGCTCGTTTTTGTTGATATGTATTCTTATTTTTATTTTGTCCCAAAATCCATATTAATATCATTAATTCTTTTTGATTCAATTCAAGAATTGATGATATAGAATATTATCCGAGGATTTGAGCATGATTTTATGTAGGATTTGTTGCTCTAGGACAGTCAAATTTTCCAGTTTTTTCTTTTATTATCAATATGAAATCGTTTAATAATCGATAATTCCATATTGAATGAAGTGGAAGAAAGAGATTAGCAGAATATGTTGTGAAAAGTATTGAATATACTCAATTAGTTCTTATTATCATACATGATCAATCCTAAGCTGGTGAAACGATGATTGCTATCAAAATTATTGATTCTGTATGATTTCGTTAATATCAATTAAACGTATCATTAGATTTCTGATAGATTGTACATTTAATATAGTATTACATTTATACACGATTTCATCGATAGTTATCCAATGATTTATAACAAATTCTTCAATGATTCCATGATCATCAGTCTTTGATATGCTTCTATTTTAAATTAAAAGATAACACAAATCTTAAAAAATATAAATATGTTATACTAGAGCCATTGTTAGAAGTCTCTCTTTAATTAAATGTTTTAAAAAACCATTTCATTCCTTGTATGTGATTATGAAAGTAACGATTGATACATATGTGTATGACCATTTATAGTATATTCTATCAATATATTTGTCTCTCATTTCTATATCTATTAAGATCTTTGTAAATAAATTCTGTTCAATTATATATATGTGAATGAATCTTAATCATTTATTTCTAAGTATATTAGCTTTATAAAAAAAAGTTTATCAAATGAATTTTTTTAACTGCTATGTCATCTTACTATTGAAATATACAAACTATTATGTTCAGAAATGACAAGACAGATAAGAATACTTGACTGAAGCATTTTAATTCACGTCTAAGAAGTTATGTCTATTGACAACATGCCATTCGATAGTTATATCATATTGTTTTTTATAAATCTAATATCCGGCTGTGAATAAAGAACATATCATTCTCGATCAGATCAATAAAACTAAAACCATACTATAGAAGTCGATCATATTCGTTGAATTATTTACATAGTTATAGGATAAGATATCCTTTTAATATCAATAAGAAAAAATAATTAGCTTTTCAAATGTTGACTAAAATGAATGTATTCCTATACCATTGCTAAACAAAATTAGATGAATTATATACTTATTATTATTATCGATTAACAAAAGATAATATGAAAAAGAGACAGAACTATGTTGTATACTAAACAAAAGAAAACATTAAGATATGTGACATTTTCATCGCTTTATTAATACTAAAAACTTAAAGAATATTTCGATGAACTAAATTTTAAATCAATCTATAGTATTTTTTTCTCTATTTAGTAAGAGTAATTTTTAACATCATTACTGCATGATGATCAATAATAAGTGATGTATAACTACTAATAAATGTTCTCATATCTTTTTGAGCCCACAAATCACGAACAACAGCTGAATGATCAACAGGAAAACCACTATCACTTCTATTAAGTAAAACTACAGCTTGTGAATAGAGTCCTGCAGGTTGCAGGTTATGTATGTCGTAACCTGTCAACCTGCGACAAAATTTACATATCAGATGTTGTCAACATCTTTTCTAAAGTTATACCTAAAGAAAGAAATAGAGGTAATCTGATAATCCAATTAAGGTGTTTGTCAAGATGTTTAACAGAAATAGAGAGATTCCCACGGACGTATGAATCCAAAACATTTCATCATTTTCGTGAATTTTCTATTGAAAACACGAAAAAAGAGGCGATTTGATTGGTGAACCGGATATTGAAATTGATGCATTCAAAGTCTGTTAATTAAAAGGAACATTTTAATAAAACAAATGAAATCAATTTGATTTTTAAATAAAATTATGGAATTATATTCATGAAAATTTCAATTTTAATCAAGAAATCTGAAAAATATCAATATTTATGTTCGTTCCATCATTCTAATATATTTCTTAGTTCTTCTAGTCCGTGGATTGCAAAACTATTCTATATACATATAGCTGCTTAAATGCATGTTTATTTTTCTAATTTTGACTTGTATATTATACTTTTCTACATTTTCATCATAAACTATTTTCTCAAATATCATCAACAATCTTAGTCAGATTTTCGTGCTTGTAAAATATCATCTATGTCACATTCAGAAATAGATGTTGAACGAAAAAAGAAGATAATCATTAACTCTGGATGAGGTCATTGATATTTTGACAACTGAAAATTTTCGGGATACGAGGCATTACTTTTTTATCTTATCTTTGAAATCAAGTGAATGAAATTACATATAAAATTGACGTAAAAGTTTCGATCTTTTTATAATGTCAGACAAAGCAGGGCAGAGCAGGACAGGGTACGAAAAAAATTCACAGGGAAGGGCAGGTTATAGGTTGCTAAAATACCTTAACCTGCAGGCCTCTACTTGTGAACTATCAGAAAATGGTCCTGTCCATATTTCGAGTTTTTGCCGAACAATTAAACATTAATCTTTGTATTTATTTCTAACAGTTCCATCAGTTGAATTCCATATTCATGTTTGACTATCTTGTTTATTACATGAAAATGTATTTACATTTGGTCCATAAGAATTGAACATATCCAAACTAAAAAACAACTACTGGGTCGAAATTTTTTATTTTGTATTCCAGCAACACAAAATAAAAAATTTCGATCTAGTTGATATAAATCATATATTCAATCTAAAATAGCTTTATTAGATGTATTTCATTAAATTTAATACTGAACTGTGTTTGGAATATTATGTTTGCACATACTTAGTGAGGAGAATAAAACGAAAAACGATAGAAAAATATATTTAATAATTTTTTAATGTATTTTGTGTTATCTAATAATGATCTTTTTTACGGATGATGCTGACTGAATATAATCAATTTTGGATGATATATCTTTAATATCTATATAACTAACGAAGCTGACTGAAAATACATGATAGACTCTTTGCATATAATTCATACTTATTACTTTCTAACTAACTCTATCAACTTCTTCCTCATCTCTGTTGACATATACAGAAAAACAAAAACGAACAAGTGTTTTTAAAACTCTGTTTAATCGAAAGATAGAAAAGATATTCATATGATTGATACACAATTATATCAGTTATTTGTTGAATGAGATTTTCATTAATATTACAATGAGAATAAATTTGATATTGGTGTTTATAAAAATAAATTTATAATAGTTATCATCACTTTGCACATATAGAAAACAGTTAAAAGAATCAAAATACGTGGTTTTAATGATTAATGGAAGAATATTTTATTCATGCTTATTCTAGTTGAATTAATTATTTCCATCTGATTCATTTGAGATGTTCTCCCTAGATCATTATCTAGAACATAAATTATTCTACTACAAGAAAGAAGTAAGAATGTCCAGAGTATCATCTATTCTCTATACACATGCTATAAAAAGCAAATGTTAATTTTTTTTTTATATTTTTAACTTTTTTTAATATATTAGTTTGTTTTCGATTATCTCTATATATTTATTATTATTATTATTATCAGCAAGATATATATGTCTATATTTGCATTTAATGATAAACATTTTTGTTTTACATAAAAGTAGATTTTGATAATGATTGTTGTATTTATTTAATCATTGTGAATATAAATCAATTTCTAAACTTATAATAGTATCTTATAGATTCCAATAGACT
This sequence comes from Macrotrachela quadricornifera, assembly GCA_022393335.1. Lineage (NCBI taxonomy): Eukaryota > Metazoa > Rotifera > Eurotatoria > Philodinida > Philodinidae > Macrotrachela > Macrotrachela quadricornifera. The sequence continues at coordinate 25,234 of JAJEKB010019530.1, forward strand.
ATTAAAAAAAACCTATTTCCTTATCCAAACAATCATTTATTCCATGACAATTTGCATGGATGCCTCATTTGACATTGTTTTCCAAGAGTAATAAGAAACAACAACTGCAAGAAGTATCAAAAAAAAACAAAACAGATTGACATTAAAAAATAGAAGAGAAAATAAATATTGATATATATTTATGAGAATATTCTGTCAATAATCATCGTATCATTGCATACATTATTTATGATATATTATGCATAGAATTTCTGCATATTATTAAATACTTAATATATGTAATTGAATGTCATGTCAAGCTCAATAATTATATTTGACTTAGTGATTTAGATGAATAATTAGATGTCTCTTTAAATTTATATTGATTGAAATTTGATTTATTCACTGTTTTTTTTTGTTAATAATCACAATATCAAAATAAATAAATTCATGACAAATGTATAACAAAAAAAAGAGAAAACCAATATAATTAGTGTTAAAAAATTTTTTTTTTTTACACATAAGTCAAATGACCATTTGGTGCAGTTAAAGTAGTTTGACTTTGACGTAATGGCATAGTTTCATTTATACCATTATTAATATGTGTAATATTTTCTGATAATTGAGGATTATTTGTTTGTAAATAACATAAATTAAAATCATAACTTTTTGTTAATACTTTTGATGTTGATGATAATCGTTTATTACGATATTTTGATATAAAATCTGTTGTTTGACAACTTTTACGAGTATTTTGCGTTGTTTTAAATAAAATATCATGTAATTTTTTACAACGTATTGCAAGAAGAAAATGATGTCGAAAATATGATGATGTTAATACATAAAAATAAAAGGATAATGAATAATTTAAATAAAATATTTTATTTCCTATTATCCATGCTATTGTTATATATTCATCTAATTCTTCATTATATTCAATAGTACGTGTAAAACGATATATACATTCAACTGATAG
>JAJEKB010019531.1:0-36867 GCA_022393335.1 Macrotrachela quadricornifera
TTATAATAACCGTTTTTTTTCTTGTAATTTTCTATAATGTGTTATCTTGAAGGAGACAGAATTAATATTTTTCTTGATTGGCACATATGTCTATATGATAAAACAAAGCACCAGTAAAAAGTGTCATTGGATATATGTTTGTGATGATTGGTTATTGTGTGATAAGAATAACCATCGAGCATTATCAACAAAAAAGAAGACAAAAAAAAGTAAGGAGAAAAAAAATTCACCCATAATTTTATCGAAAAAAAAAAATGTTTGTATAATATACGCTTGATTGAGTTGAGGGCCAATCGTTGATATATTACTTTTATCTCAGTATAAAAGGAAGCCGAAATCGTATTGATAATCACATTCATCGTTATCGATTCTAATTAAACACTTTCTAACAAGATACAATTAGCAATTATTTGCAATCATGAGTTTCGACGTTGCTCGTGCTATGTTTAATCAAGTTGATGCTAATCATGATGGTAGCATTGATCCAAATGAATTCAACGCATGGGCTAGTGGTGCTAGTGGTGCTGGTGGGGCTGGTGGTGCAGTAGGCTATGGATCATCGTCATATAGCAGTTCTTCATACGGTGCAGATGCTGCTTTAGTTGGCGGTGGCTTTGCTGAAGGTGGTTTAGCCGGTGGAAGCTATGCTGAAAGCGGTTTAGTTGGTGGTGGTTTATCAGGTTTTGAATCATCAGCATCATACGGTAGTGGTGGATTCGGAGTCGGTGTTGCTGATGCTGGTTTTGGTGGAGCATCATCATATGAATCATCTTCATACGAATCATCAGCAGGCTATGGTGCTGGTACTGGTGCTGGTGCTGGTGCTGGTGCTTTTATTGGTGGTGGCGCTGGCGTTGCTGCACAAACTTATGCAACAGATGCTCAAGGTCTTTTTCAAGATCCAAATCCACAAATCATTCGTCGTCCAGCTGCAGGTGGTGTACAAACTTATACCCAAAACATCAGAGTTCGCTTCCTTCAACCACCACCTGTTCCACCACCAGGCGTAAGTGATTTCTCTTTCATATACTTGTTTATTATATTGCTTAAAAAATTTCTATTTTCTAGCCACTCATTATTAAAGAAGTGCGTCCACCTCAACCACCTCCACCACCTCCACTTCGTGTTCGTCAACAAGCTCCTTCTTTACCTTCGCCTCCTCCACTTGTTCTTCGTGAACGTCCACCTATACCACCAAGTTCAATCGCTACACAAACTGTCATTCGTCGTTTGGCAGCCATACCTGTTCCACCACGATCAGTCATCATCGAACGTTTACCACCTCTTCCACCTCGTCCTCGTACGTGCTTATTTTTATTATCATAAGTTATATTCAATATTCTTTTATCTTTTTACAGGTGATATCATCATCGAACGATGGATTCCATATGGAGGACAAGCTAAACGTCGAACAATTTACCAACGTGCTGGAGCTGCTACGCGTTATCCTGCTCCACGTAATGTTATCATTCAATATGAACCTGTCCAAGTACGTGTCATTCGTCAATTCCAACGACTTGGTGTTACTCCAGCTAATCCATCTGCCTATGTTCAACAATATGGTGCTCAACTTCTTGATGCTAGTGCACTTCTTCAACACGCTCGTGCTGCTGGTGTTGTTGAAGATATTGTAAGTTTTTATATTTTTTATTTTATTGAATAATATTTCATTTCATTCTGCTGTATTATTTAGTCACCTCCACTTGCCGCTGCAGCTACTTCTGTTGGCTATAATACGGCAGTTTATGGTCAAGATCTGGGTGCTGCCGGTGCAGCTTCAAGCTTTGAAAGCAGCAGCGGATTTGCCGCAGACCTTGGAGCTGGTGCCGCTATTGGTGGCGTTGGATTAGGTGGTGGGTATGAATCAAGTTCATTTGGAGCCGTTGGTGGTGGTGGTGGTTATGAATCAAGTTCATTCGGAGCCGTTGGCGGTGGATATGAATCAAGCTCATATGGAGGAGCCGTTGGCGGTGGATATGAATCAAGCTCATATGGAGGAGCCGTTGGTGGTGGATACGGTGTTAGTGGCGGATATGGAGCTGGCGGTGGTGGTGGTTTCGATTTTGCTGCTGCTGCTTTCCGTAGTGCTGACACTAACCATGATGGCAGCATTGATCGTGCTGAATTTAACCGTTTCGTCCAACAAGGTTTATAAATCAGCAATTCAAACAATACCAAAAATACTGAATATAGTTAAAGTTAAGAAACGCTCGTAGATATCGGATTATCTTTTTTTCAATAATTTGTTAGTTATTCGATTAATTTTTTTTTGCTTAGTTATTGTTATAATCGAAGTTTTATGTTAATGAAAAACTTTTAAAAAATAAGTTCTAATAAATATTACTTATAAAACGAATATATCTGTATAATTTGTATTAGATATTATCAGTTTAATTAATTTATACATATCAAATGTATAATCAAGGACGCACATATAACAGCATATCATTCATTTATTTATAGTATATTATGATTTATATATCAAATGGCGACATTGCTTTGTTTAATACACCTATATTTCACCTTCCTTGTCTAATTTTCTTTCTTTTTCTTCATTGCCTATATAAGAGCAAACATAATCAAATCGAACAAATGAGAATGTAAAAAAAGAAAGATGAGAAAGTTTTAGATTATATTATACCATTGGCATGTTAAGGATTTACCATTCATATAAAAAATGAAACAGAAATAGACAATATTATATAGTAGTATCTTATAAAACCCATAGATGGGTCCAACTATGTTTTAATAAAAAACTACTAGAAGAACATGTTATTTTCCTTTTTTTCTTACACATGAAGTTACGTATAATGTGTCATCTACTCTGCCTTCACTATTGTTTGAATTATTTATTACATAGCCTCATGTTTCTCGTTAAATTAATCATGATAAAAAAAAATTTATTACAATTAGAACAAAGGTTTTGTTGTCGAATGCCTCGCTTCTCTTAAATGCTGTTGCCTAATTTTCTTATAGCAGTCAACACAATATCTTCGAATAATGCGTGTAGATCCTTCCTTTTCTTCAAGCCTAAAATCAGTTAAGTTGTGCTTCAGATGACTATGATATAATACTCATAAAGAAAATTTTATTTTTCTATATCTATATCTAGATGTTTATTTTAAAATATATAGTTTTATTTAATGATAGTCATTCAAGGATATTATGTCTAGATGAAAAAGTGAAAATAATTATAAATCTAATCTTGTTTTTCCTTGAAGGTTATTTGTATTATATAATAGCCTTATTTGTACATTGAATGATATTATCTTATCATTCATTGTTAATCATACATATTTTTGTATCAAGGTGAAGAAAAAAGAAAAGGATTGAATAGTGTACGCTATTACCTTATATACGTGATTGAAAAAGTTACAAATTGCATATTATAAAGGGAAAAATATATATTTTTTTCATCTTTAAGTTTTATCGTAAAAACAAATCTAATATCAAAATTTGATCTATAATTCAATCTGTTTTATTCTCTAGATCTTGTACTTCTATATAGTTAAATTGTCTAATATGTATTACTCATATTTGTATCTCGATGCCATCACATACGGAATGACCTTGAACAAGTCACTAAGAACTATTTATCTCGTATCATTCGTACGATAGAATATCGATCACATTGTGATACCTGCTAGCTCTAATGATTAAATAGCTAATATGTACAAGAAGCTGAAATGAATTGAGCTGAAGAACATTGTGTCAGGTTGACCTTCTATCTTGAGGGTGACAAATAGTACTAACTGTTGAAAAAATATCAAACTTTCGAAACTATCTTCTATTTTTATTTAATTGTGCTAAACGTATCTTTGAAAAATATTTATTTTTTAATGCAAGTTAATTTATTATTTTTTCATTGCTGCATATATATATATAGAGTGTCCCAAAAGTCACTAAAGTTAGAAAAATTTGAATATCTTCATTACGGTTCGACCAAATGAACTCTTTTTTTTTCACCAAGGATCGAGGCATGTTCAAACTTCAAATCTATATCGATGAAATGATTGAGAAGTTTTGTTAAGTATCGCTATTGATCTCAATAAGAAAATTCTACTCTTTTATCGGTGGATAAAACTGCTTCAGCAAACCAGTTGATTTTCTTTTTAATTAAAGATAAAGGCACATGTACATTCCAAATTCATGTGAACAAGGTTAGCAAGAAACTTTGTTAAATATATTGTTCTTTTCCTATCTGTAAAAAAAAGTAAATTAACATTAATAAAATAAAATCAATAATCATTTCTTATACATATTTACTTGATGAATATTTTTTAGTATCTTTATCTATAAAACAAAATCAACAAATCATATTTACATTCGTTTCAATGATATCAAAGAAAAATTCAGAGGAATAAAGTGCTTTAATGGAAGAAAAATAATTCATGATTAAATCGACACGATTATTAAAATGGCTGCAATTTCGATCAATAAAAGACAAAAAAAAAAATTAAAATTTCGAAATCTATTCTTTGATTTGGCTTGATACTTTACTTGACAAATCTGAAGAAAATCTTCAAGCTCAAAATCAACTTCAAACATTAATTAATCATTTATTAACATTGATTGGTACACGATCATGATTTTACCAATAATAATAATAATAATAATTCATGTGCTTTATTGTTTAATTAATAAAAAGATCAATATGATTATAACTTCTAGCTATGTTTCCAATAAAATTATGCAACATTAATTTTACAGAATTATATTTACTTGTTCGTTAATATTTAGAGTTATACTTTATATGATGTCATTTCATTGTAAGATGTCGCTAACATCGTATGAAAGAATATTGTGTAAAATTATATTTCTAAATAAAATATTTTAATTCTATAATTGAAAATGATTATTAATAAGTTCTAATATAATTTCAAATTGAGTAAGTAATAAAGGCTTGATCTCCATTTGATTGATTGGTCGTTCTTTGTGAGGGAAATTCTAGTCGACTAGTTAATAGTATTGTTATATGATCATTCGAATGTTTTTTGTTTATATATTGTTTTAACAATGTTACCACGTTCATCATCAACATCTTCTTGTATTCAATCTTCAAATGAAAATCTTCCATTACCAATAAATTTACATCATTATGAATCATTACAAAATCTTCAACAAAGTCAAAGACAAAAATATTTACATCCATTAACTATTGATAATAATTATCTTAATTTACCAATAATTCCTTATCCTAAAAATGTATCAACAATAGTTAATTTACCAATAAATGAAAAAGAAAGTGAACAACAAGTTGATAAACTTCGACGAACAATTGTTCAAAATGATATAGAAAATATTCAAGAACGTTTAAATGTTATGCTTATAGCTGTACCATCACCAAATGAAAATAAAAAACATTTATTAACACAACAAAAATCAACAACAGAATATTTTACACCAAAAATTTCAATTGAAGATAGTCAAATAAATGATAATGAAGATGATGATGAAGATGGTAATTTAGATTTTTTTTTTGTTATGAATCTTGAATTGTTTTTTTTTATTCAGCTACAATGAATGGAATAGAATCCACATCACATCCATTTTTTGATGTTCTAACAACAACAACATATGAAAAAGAAGTAATGAAATATTTACTTAGTTTAGAATCTCGTTTTATGAATGAAAATGATAAATTACGTTCAACTAAACGTTTTCGAGAATCAACAAATACTTTAAAACCAATTGAAGGTATTTCACCAGCAAGTTGTCATTCAACTATTGTTATTACACCTAAAGTTCGGTGTAAACTTATTGATTGGATTATATCTGTACATGATTATCATCGATTAAATGCGGGTAAAAACATTTTTTTAAAAATATAGATAGAAGATTAATTAATTGATTTTTAGCTATTCTTTGTCGAACTATTCATTTAATTGATCGAATTTTACTTTTAAATGATCAAATGACTAAACTCGATTTACAACTTCGAGCTGTTAAGTAAGATATTTTTCATAATTAAGAAAAACACTTTATGTCAGAGACATCTTAAAGAGTTACTTAATAAAATATTTGTGAAATTCATCGTACTAATTATAAATATGTTAATCTATTATTTAGTTGTTTTACAATTGCATGTAAACTTGAATCACGTCGAGTACCAGATGTAAATTCTATAATAGCTCTATTTGATCCACGATATCATATTACGCATAATAATTTAAATCATGGTGAAAAACAATTATTAACTCAATTAAATTTTGAACTTGGTTTGTGTTTATATTTATTTTTATTTTATTTTTATAATTTTTATTTTATATAAATTAGAATATCCATTAGCAATACATTTTCTTTGTTATTATTTACGTTTTTTACCATTTCATTTTATTATTTATTCATTATCAAAATATATGATTGAATGTGTTTTATGTGATGATATATTATCAGAACAAATGCCTGGATCATTATTAGCAGCTGCATCACTTTTATTAGCATTGAAATTTACATGTCAATTAGATAAACCACAAATAATGAAACGTTTTTATAAACATCAACCATATAAACGTGATGAATTAGATAAATGTACAGATAAAATAATTAAACTTATGCAACAAGTACCACGATCATTGTATCATACAAATGTACGTGAAAAATATAAACGAAGTGAATTTGATCGTGTTGCTACTTATCAATATAGTAATACTCTTGGTAAATATAAAAATTAATCATATAGAAATATTTTTATTTATTTATTTATTTATTTCTAGTAATACCTATTTCATGAAATGAAAATTATGACAATAATACCCATGTTCTTCTTCCTTTAATTTATTTAATAAAGAGACAATATTAAATATATCTTTCTTTATTTCTGTTTCATTTATTTCTTGTATATATGTAGTTTTTTTTTTGTCATTGATTAATTTCTTTCTTTTTGTTTGTTTTCTTATTATTATTGTTGTTGTTGTTCTTCATGAACATGTGTCAAAAAAAAACACTAAGTTTCATTATTTTAAAAGACTATGGATCTGCGAACTTGTATGTATCTCTATATGATATGAGAACGGTCATAAAAATAATATTATTAATAAATATTAAATTAACTTCATTATTTATTCATCTTTTCATTGAACTTATAAAGATTGATAGGAAAATGGTAATTTATCTTTTTCCCAGTAATATTATTTGCTAATATTTCAATTATTAGATGAATGTAAATATTTAAAAGCATTTCTAAGGTACAGACATGTGTTTTCGTATACTTCAGCTAATATGTTAATAGTAATTGTACGAGAAACAGAGATTAATTTTGTAAATGAAAATGCCACTCATTCATGATGTTCCGTAGGCATATCGCCCGTTGGGGCCAACCACTCTATGGATTAGTCTCTTCCATAGCTGCCAGTCTTGCGCTAGGTGGAACAGAACTTGTCTGCTGCGTCCACGCCAGTCTTTAATGTCGTCTAGCCATTCTCTACATGGACGTCCTCTTCAGAATTTTCCATCTATTTTTGCGAATAGTGTATGTTTTATCAGCCTGTTATCATCCATTCTACAGATGTGGCCGAATAAACTTAGTATCCTTTTCTTAATTATGTCTATGATAGTGTCTACTTTTGATATTGTCTTTCTTATATCCTCACTTTCTTATCATGTCTTTCCAACTGATTTCGTAATATTCTCTGGTAGCATTTCGTTTCGAATGCAATTAGTTTTCTTTTGTCGGTCTCCTTCAGGATCCATGTTTCTGAGGTCTTTAATAGTACACTGAAGACATACGTTTTTAGGATCTTGAGTTTGTTTTTTTTGTTGTTAGTTTCTTGCCCGTCCATATGTGTTTCAAGGATGCCACTGATCCAGTTGCTTTGCCTATTCTTCTTCTGATCTCATCTGAACAATTACTGTTCCATGTTATTAGGCTTACTGAATACTGGAACTTATCGACATTTTCTAGAGTTTTTCCACCTATATTTATTGTTAGCTCGATGCTTTTTTCACCAAATGCCATTGTCTTTATTGTGACTATGTTCACGCCTAATCCTGCTTGTTCTGTAGCAATTTTGGCTGCCTCAATTTGCTTATGTAGAGAGTTACAGTCTTCGTCTATTAGGTGTCTATCATTCGTAAATCTCAGGTTGTTTGCTCGTGTTTCACTGATATTGATTCTACGATTGCTTTGCATTGCATGGTCCATTACCCGTTCTAGATATGCGATGAACAGTAGTAGTGACAGGAAATCATCTTGTCGGGTTCCAACATCTGTGCAGAACCATTCTCCGTATTTTTTCGCTATTCGTACTGCTGTCTGAGCTTTTTCGTATATGTTTTGTAGTAGTGTCACCGCCTTTTCTTCTATACCGTATGATCTTAGTACTGTCCATATGACTTTATGTTTGATTGTGTCGAATGCTTTTTGGAAGTCTATGAAGCAATCGTAGATCTTCTTCCCTCGTCGTTTCGTCTTTTCTGCTATTAGTTTGAGTCTTAGGATTTGATTTATTGTACTTCTATCTTTCCTGAATCCTGCTTGCTCTTCCGAGAGGTGGAGCTCTAGTTCTCACTTAAGTCGATTGAGTAGCACAATTACCAGTATTTTTTCTGTGTGGCTGATGAGTGAGATCGTTCGATAGTTCACACATTTCCTTAAATCTTCTTTCTTTGATATTGGTACCAGGATGGATCTGCTCCATTCTTTTGAAATAGTACCTTCGTACCATGCTTTGTTGCATAGCTTGTGGATATCTCGTGCTAGTTGTTTTTCTCGCGCGTGCAGCATTTCTGCTGTATTTCCATTTGATCGTGGACTTTTATTCTTCTTCAGCGTGCATGTTGCCTCTTCTATTTCCTAGTATAGGATGTCTTATGGCACCTCGATCTTCGTAAGTGTGATTCGATGGAGGTCACTTACTATGTTATTGCCTCCTCCCTGATCTTTCTATTGGCTGCTGCAGTATTTCATCCAACAGTGTATGAATTCTTTCTGTGATTGCAATAACTTGCCGTCTTGGATTCGTGTGAAAATGCCATGCCAAGTTATATATTTATATCATGAAGGAGCATGTTATTTGAGATAGTGAATATATACAGATATGTTAACTCCATTATATGAAATAGTTATTTAATAAAGTTATATTTTATTTATTTTGATCATGAGTATATTCCACAGTTGTCATTGTTTTATTTTAAACACCTGTATATGTCTACAGAATTTAAGCAGTATAAATTGAAGATTTTTGAACAATACTATAACTTTATCGTCGAAGCAGACTTACTGGTTCTGTTCTCGACATCTAGTGAATCACGTCAGTCAATTTAAAAAAACACCTTTATCGAGGAAATGCAGTATATTGGTCACATATACTACAAATCGTATGCAATGTACACAAATATTGATTCACACAAAAAGAAATTGGCTATGTAAACACAAGTATATATATATAGGTAATCGACTATGTGCGCATATGTCTACATAGTCAAACAGCTATGTGCACACAGGTAGGGGTATCAGTAACTTTTTAGTAAATATAAAATCATATGAAAATAATTCAGGACCACTTCGTTTCTCAATTAGATCACCATTATCTTTTGTAATATTTTATAAATATATTTTCTTATTAAATGAATAACAAATTATTCATTGATTAATTTTCGATTATTATATGTAGAAACATTCATACTGATCAACATTTTACATAATCCGTACGCTTGCTTATCTTCTTCTAACTCTTTATTTTTGACAAATGAATAATTCTTGAAAATTTTATCATCTATTGGATAATTGTAAGCTAAGTTTTTATTCTTCGTAAAATTAATGCTATCATTTTCATATCATATTTTATTTTGTAATAAACTTCATAATCTAATTGAGCCGATTCTTGATTTGATCTTGATCTATCTTTTATGTCTTCTAACAGATCATTATGATGACATACACACGTTACAGATTAGTATCGAAAACGATCAAATAATTTTTTCATTAGTTTTTTTTATAATATTTAAATGAAAAACGTCTAATATTCATTGACTGATAATAATTAATGTAACACTTGTTAAATTCTTTCTCAAAATGTTTCTAATTATCAAATTGCATAATAAAGAAAAAATCTTTATTTTGCTCCATTTTCTGGTTGAAGAATTGCGATCAAAACAAATAAATACTTAGATTCATTTAGTTTGACTTGTAAAAGTATTAATAAGTTCAATAGAGAAAAAATTAAAGTGAGAATTAAATCAATTTATCTCAATAAAGATTATGTTCTTAGATTGCAAACTATTTGACTTTTTAAGTTGAGAGTACTTCCCCCTCGTCTTTTTTAACACATTCGATCTGATGGGATCTACCATTCTTTGATAACGGGTGACCAATAGTGACTGGCAAAACTTTGCATTTTGTATTTCAATCTTTAAAAGTGTGTTATAAGGAAAGTAAAATATACTAAAAGATGCAACGTGAAAAGTTCTACAAGCTGAATAGTAAAGCTTATTTTAGTTTATGTACTTTTCATTTTTAAAATAAGCAAAATTCTATGCGAACAATTTTTGTTAGAGACTGATGAAACTCATCAGTGGATCCCATCGTTGTCAATACGTTAAAAAAATTTTAAAATAATTTTTTTTTATGTATGTGTTCCAAAAGCAAGTTAGATGTTGGGCTTTCGTTCTTCTCTTGAACGACCTCAATCCGACCTGCCGTTGATTTTTTATTCGTTTTATACGAAAAGCTGGTACACTAAAAATTATAAAAATTTTCCTTTCTAGTAAGAAATAATAGAAGATTTTCATAACAGATAATTCATAGAATCGATAAAAAACGAACTTTCAACTTTTTAAAAATACTTTGAGTTTTCCCCAAAATCAGATTTCCATGCATAGCAGTCAATTGTGCAGCGAATAACCACCCTCTAACTTTATCCGATCGAGCTAAAATTTTTACCACAGATATTTGGACCTATCCTCCATAGATATAATTAGCCGTTTTCATATATTAATAGGGTTCACAAGAGCCAGTACTCGAATTTTGGGAGAAACCTTTTCATATTTTTTTTATAAAAAAAAGAAAGTGATGCTTTTTGAAATGCTCAAAATTACCTGTGAGATATAGTCGTAGTATCCGTAAAAAAATTTTCAGCCCGATCGACCTTTCCACCATCGAGATCTCGAAATGGTTTAAAAAAAGGAAGGCATGCTTAATTAAATTAAGAAAAGAAAATTGAAAATTTTTCGTTGTATAATTGATTGTAAGAAAAATAATACAATCAAGAGAAAAGAAAAAAAATTGACACCAGATGGTTTTCATTGATTCTATTAAAAGTAATGAAATGCAACCATTTTCTTCAAAACTAAAAAGAGAAAGCTTCTGAATTAGTTGATCTTGTCAATATTGAACGACTGTATTTATTTATTTGTTTAAGTCAGCAAAAATGATGGTTTATATTTTTAAATTTCTTATTTTTATTATGGCTTTCGTTAAAAGTGAGAGTGATCCACCTTGTTTTGTACGAATTTATTCTGATCAAGCTGAAATCATTCAACCACTTGATAAATTACCACTTGAATTTACTCATGATGATTGGAACGAAATTCGTTCGGATTCTATTACACTTATTGGTCAAAATGTTAATATTACATCGCAAACAATAACCGAAAAATTGAAATCACTCAATGGTGCTGAAATATATGTTCGTTCACCAATGTCATTTGATAAGACTACACTCATCTTCGTCAAAGGTACCCTCATCGATGAAATTGAAAATATAGTCAAAGTCGAAGATACATCAATTGCTGGTCAACAACCTTTATTTTTTACTGTTTCATCTGATCAAATTTTTTATCTTGAACAACCATCAAAATCAAAATTTTATGTTAATTTTACTTATAATACAACAGATTCAAAAATAGATGTTAGTTATCTTCGATCAAGTCTCAAATGGCATACACAATATCAATTGAATTTATACAATGACGAAAGTATACTGATTGCAATGGCAAATATTCGAAATGATGGAAAATCATCTATATCAATTAATCAAGCTGAGCTTATTGGTGGTGATATTAATTTACATAGACAGGAAAATTATGCACTACAAACTATGAGGGCCAGTATGTCTAAAAAATCTTTCGAGGCTGCTGGAGAGTTATCAGCACCAACTATCGAAGAGGGTAATGAATTTTCTGGTCTGTATGTTTTTGCTATTAACAAACCATTCTTAATTAATGCTAAAACAAACTATATATTGCCAATGTTTCGTCCAAACATTACTATTGAACGATACGGATTAATTTCAAATTATTTTTCCACAACATCATATAGTGGGAAAGTTCAACGTTCATATCGTTTAATATCTGATCGATTTCTTTCACATGGAAAGTAAGAATATTTATTTTTTTCTATTTAAAAGATTAACAAAAAATATTTTCATATCTATATTCATTAGTTGTATTATAAGAGAATTTGATCGAATTGTTGGTGAAATATCCATACCTAATATAGGTGCAAAAGATAAATATGATTTTTCAATTGGAGAAGATGCTGATATTGTTTATAAAGAAAATATTACATTATTTTCATCAATACAATTTAATGAAGAAATAATTAAAGAAAATTCTTCATCAAAAAAGATTCGTTCATCAATAGATCAAATTCGTACACGATATATTTATGAAATAAATGTACAAATTAAAAATTTTAAAATACGTTCAGTTTCAATCGAATATGAACAAAAAGGTTTTTATGGTTTTCTAAGTGTTAAATTGTTAAATTCAAATAATCATCAATTTATTCAAGATGGTTCAATAATTAAAACTAATATGATATTAAATGCTAATGAAGATCAAACTTATTCTTATAGTATTGAATTAATTAGTTAAGGAAAAATTTTTTATTATTTAGCTCTTTAGTTTTTTTCTTGATATTCTTATTAATGTATAAAATCTATATTTAAATAAAAAGTCAATAGCAATATAAATGATGGTTCATGCATCGGAATTAAATCGACAATATTATTAATTTTTGTTGAAGAAAAATTATTATGAGAGAAAAATAATATGATCAATAGGTTTTATTGTCTATAGAATAAAAACTTGATTATGTGTCCCAATACAGTTCAACTCGAATTGAATCAGAAAAATTTGATCCATGTTAGACATTAATATCCTACTGTAACTTCTTTGAGCTTTGAAAATAATTCATTTATTCAACAATAATTTCCTTAAGAATTTATATTAGTCAAATATCAATATAAACTGAAAGTCAATATTTTCATTAACTTTAAAGGTCATCAAAATGTTATCTCTTCACCATAGTACAAATAATATTTGGAGTTTCTCACTAAGATTGATTCAGACTTAAATCAAATATCGAATCTCATTGTACTTCATTCCTTTCATTTTTAAATATAGAAATTAATTACATCCTGATTATAAATATTTAGTTAATTTACTTTTGTTCGCACACACACACACTACTTATCTTTAATGTAGTGGCAACTATAAAGTATACATTCGTGCTTATATGTTCACACACACAGCAAAAAAAAAACGATACATACAGAAAAGAAATACACAAAAAAAAAATTATTTTCATAACAAAAAAAAAAAAGAAAGGATATATAGCATAGATGTGTATTATTTGTTAGTTGTTGTTCTTAAAAATTACAAAAAAAAAAAAAATTGCACAACACACACAGGGGAAGAACAAATAGATGTTTTTCTTTTTTTTTTTTTAAAACATAAGCCGGATAGAGATACACATTAAACCAGATGTATACATACAAGCATTGTTCTTTTGTCATGAGAAAAAAAAACAGACTTATTTTGTTTTTTTGCACACACAAATATACGTACATATATAGAAAAACTACACTGCACTGCACTGCACTGCACACATATAGATATATTTATATATACACGCATAAAGTGTGTCATGAGTATTTGTTCATTATATTCGCATATGCGAAATTTAAATAAAGTAATAGAGCGACCATTGCGATAGAAAAAAAAAATAATAATAAGAATTGCAACAAAACTGTTCGGTAGAATAGATGTGTAGACTAGCTCAACACACATATATTAAACAAAAAAGGAGAAGAATAAAACATATCTGAACGTGAGCTTCGAAAGGTAAATATATATATATATATAGAAATAACTTAATCAATATTTGTAGTTGATGTATTATCAACAGGTTTGAGTCGTAATGATACTTCTAATGGTTTTGTAACACGATGACGACACGGTAAATAAACCATACATGGTACAAATAAATCTTTATATAAATCATCATCACTTTCAACAAGAAATGGTTGCATAGACAAAAGTTGATTATTATTATTATTATTATTATTGTCATTTGATGATGAAAGATTTTCTGATTCATTACTATCAGTTGTATGACCATTTAAATTATTTATATCATTTTCATTTAATAATGAAGTTTTTATTGAATTAAAATGTATATCAGTTGGAATTGTTGATGTTGGAGATAATATATTTGAAGATAAAGAAAATATTTGTTTAGATGATTGTTTATCTGAATTTGGAGATAATTGAGATGTTGAATTTGTTTGTTGTTGTTGAATTAAACGTAAATCATCAACAGACATATTATGAACATTACGCATATGTGCACGTAAGAAGTATTTATTACATAATTCCTAAAATCAAATATTTTAATTAAATTAAGAAAATCGAAAAGAGAAATTAACTATTCAATTCTGAAAATATTTTAAACATTCACAATAAACATTTATTTAAAAATAGTATAAAATTGCTTGTCAGCGCAGTCCCTTTGAGACTAAAATGTGGAACTCACACATCTTTAAACAATTGAGCCTCAGATACACAGGGCTGTCGCTAGGGGCTAAAGATCGGGGAGGGGACAAAAATTTTTTTAAAAGTGTCTATAAATTATCGAAATTTTGAAGAAAAAATTACAGATTTACTAAACATTTGTCGAGATTTTTGAAGAATTTTAGAAATTTTTGAAAAAGTGTCGAGCAAAAAAAAGAAAATTTCTCAAGATTGGGGGAGGCATCCCCCCGTCCTCCCCGGTCGCGACAGCCCTGCAGATAAAGAAGCATAGGAACCAGTTTCTGCATCGTGCCTGCTTTTAATGGAGGGGTGTCTGTAAGGGGCGGTGGGCGAGGGGAGCCGCAAAACTTCGACTTAAAACTTACACTCACATTTTTCATATGTGAGTTCCACAAAAGTACAACATTTCCGTAGGAATAAATGACCTGCAAACACCTTTTTGTTTTTTTTTAGAGTATTTATAACTCAATTAGGTTTACATAATGCATATACTATTGGCCTACAAGCGATTGAACAGTTATTGACTTTCCCTCGTAAATGCCATTATAGTTAGAAGTAGTCAATTATCAAGTATTTCATAATAAAATAATTACTAATAGTTTACAAAACTCATGATTAGACAGTAAATTATTCATAAATAACTGAAAACAGACACGAAAGATGCTGCAAATTATGGTTTTATACGATTTACGTCTATAAATACCTATTTCTAATCGCTTCGGTATGTAACCTATTACAATCATGTTTATACGTGTCATGCATATATACCAATGATTTTGAAAGGATCGAAGAAATAAGTATTTTTGTTGTTCTCGATACGGTACATACCAAAACGATTCTTTATTACTATGTTTACAAGATCTGAGTAGATATCTGTTGATAATAATCATCGAATACTATTACAAATGATATCTAGACCTTATTCTGCTAATTTAAATTGTATGAATGAGACTTGAGTTAAAACTAAGAAAGTATTTGAAATCATCATTAAAAATTTAAGCAATTTATATATTCAAAATTGTTTTATCGACATTTTTTTCTTCAAAACAATGCATACAAAATGTTAATAAAGTACAAAAGAGATAACAAGGTTTTAATGAAACTAATTTTTGATTGATTCGTAAGAGGATAGGGATGATGAATTTTTTGTAGATAAAAAAATTTCGAACACATAAATTGCCTAAGTTTTTAATGATGATTCCAAATAAATGTGATGTGACATAATTTGTAAAATTTTAAATAAATTTTGTATTTTATTATCTATTTCCGATAAATAATATTTAACTAATATAAATATTATTTTAATAATGTTTTAAATTACAAAAAAAAATTGTAATTATAAAACGATTAATTGACTATAGATTATTTGAAAAAACTAACCTTCTTACAAACTTGACATGTAACACGTAATTGAACTTGTGGTGTTTGTTTTAAACGAACTGTATTATTTCCATTTGTTAATGGTCTTTTAATTCCACTATTTATTAATTGAGTTTTATTATTATTATTATTATTATTTATTATTGTTGTTGTTGTTGCTGTTGTTGTTATTATTCCATTTGATATTGTATTTGATTGTTGAATTCCATGTACATTTGTCATATGTATATGAAGAAGAAATTTTGATGGAAAAGTTTTTGAACAAAGTTCACATATAATTGATGATGATGATGATGATGATTGATCATTTAATTCATTATTTGTACCAATAAATGTATTAACAGATGCTGTTAAAGCATCTGGACTTGGTAATGCACCTGGTTCTTTATGTATTTCATCAACAATAAGTTGAGGTGGACTATTATCAATTGATTGTTGTTGATCATTATCATCTTCATTTATTTCATTATTATTTAATGAAGTTACAATTGAATCAAAACCAACACCATGAACTTTAAGTTTATGAGTTTTAAGAAAATATTTATTGCATACTTGCTAGAAGAAAAAAGTAAAAAAGATTTAAAATTAGTTTTAATCATACGTTTTTATACCTTATGACATATATCGCATGAAACTCTATCGGCCATTTTAGCAGCAAAATATGTATCAACAATTCCTGGTATAATTGTTGGTGAATTTTGTGATGTAATTGTATCAATAGGTGATGATGCTTTAATAACTGTTGTTGATGGTGTTGTTGCTATTATTGTTTCATTTGGTTCTAATTTTATTTTTTTAATTGTATTATTATTATTATTTAATGAATCATTAGATGTTTTAATTAGATTTGATAATTTAGTTGTTCGTTGTATATCTGTTTTAATTTGATGTTTATTCATTAAATGTAATTGTAAATAATCATTTGATTGAAATTTTTTTCCACATAAATTACATGTACTTATTTGAGATTTTGAAGTATTTGTAACTAATTGATTTGCAAATACATTAGCTACATCTGACGGTATATATTGGCATTTTGATGATGAAGATTCATTTGAACTATCAGTATAACGACGTTTAGTTGTTAATAAATTTTGTTGTTCACTTGTGTTTGTTGGTGGTGGTGATGATTGAACTAGTGGAGAAAATATTGGATTAAGTAACATACCAAGACTTTGTTGAACAGAAGAAGCTAGAAAAGAAGAGAAATGTTTTTTGAAGGTTTTTTTTTTTTTTGTTAAACATACGATTAAATGCTATATTTGAAAATGAAGATGATAATGGAATTGATGAAGTTGTTGTTGTTGTTGTTGTTGATGGTGGAGAATTTTTTGATGATAAAGTGTTACTACTATCAATACGTTTATATGGTTTTATATTACAATCAGTTTGAACACCATGAACATCTAATTTATGTTTCTATCAAATAAAAAAAAAATTTTTAAATGAAATAACAAAAAAAAAAGTAAAATCAATTAAAACTTACTCTTAAATAATATTTATTACAAAAATGTTTTTGACAAATATCACAAAAATCTTCTAATAATTTTGTTGAAGATTGTCGTGATAAATTTGTTATTGTAGATGATGATGTTGTTGATTGTTGAGATTGAAAATCTAAATTATTTATTGGAGAATTTGTTGTTATTACACGTTGATCATCATCAGTTTTAATATTATTTAAATTTATATTATCATTACATAATATTGTTGAGATTTGTTGTGGAAGATTAATTAATGGATTTAATGTTGTTCCATCTTGTTCATCATCATCATCATCATTAATATTATTATTATCATTATTTTCATCTTCATTATGATTATGATGATTATTATCATCATCAACATCACCGGTTAGAAATCCATTCATATGATGTCTTAATGAACTAATATCTGTTTCATGTTCATTAGGATTATTATTTTCATGATTTTGTATCATATCAGATGATGGAGATGGTGATGAAGAAGATAAATCATCATGTTCATTATTTAATAATGTTGATATTATTGTAAATGGATGTTGAATATGTGAATCATTTGTTGAATCTGTTATATCTTTTGGTGATGTTAATAAAGAAGGTATTGTTGATGTTGAACTAGATGGAACTACTGATTGATGATCAAATATACCATGTTTATTAGCCAAACTAAAGCGAGAAATTTAGAATTATTAAATTAATATATATAACAGAAATCATGTTTTGAATCAAGCGAAGTTTTATTTTACTGTTAATAATCAATAGTTAATCTTATAAAAAAAACTTAACCTTGACTTTGATTTCTTTTATTATTATTATTGACGGATGTTTGGTATAACTACTTAAATGAATGCTTACAAAATTTGATTTTTCCATTTTTAACGATGAAATATTACCATATATACTGCTATCCAATTATTTTGAATAAAATTTATCTTTGTACGATTTATTTAGACAAACCGAAAGTATAACTATTTTAAATTAAGATAAGATTAAAATAAATTTCTTTATTTATTTAATTAGTTTATCTTCGAATCTATTTTTCATCGAATTCCCATAGAACTAATATTATTAAGAGGTGAAATATATGATCCCATAGGATATGTATATCTATAATATTTCTAACATATACAATTGAAAAACTAGTAAAATATTTCGATACACTAAAGTATATTATTTAGACATTTGTAAAATATGATATCTTTCTAAAAATAAAAATAGAGCCAACTGGTAATTTATTTATCTATTATAATAATAAATATTAAATTGAATAACCTGATAGTACTTAAATTTGAGTAGATTATTTTCTTTTTTTATCTATTAATTCTGAAGGAAAAAAACTGTATTAAATAGTAACTTCAATATCGATCTCAAATTTACTTAATCTGTAATTTAATATCAAAAAAATAATTTGAGATATATGAATTGAACTGTAAATAAAATATCGTTTTTTTTTTTACTTATGATAATATATAAATACTTACTGAGTTTTAAGAAAATATTTATTACAAAATTCCTAAAATAAATAAATAAAAAAAGAAATTTTTTTGTTTTTTTTTTTTAAATTTATTTTTTGTTACCTTTCGACAAATTCCACAAAAAGCATCAGCATGAAAAATTCTTGTTGCCATTGATATTGTTCCTCCATTATCAATATTATCATTTGTCGGATGTTTTCTTTTTAATGAACGTGATTTATTTGATATATTTAGTGAACGTGATCGATTTGTTGAATTTACTAAATGTTGATTTGTATCATCAATTTTAAAACTAAAATCAATTATACCATTTGTTGTTTCATTATTATTATTAATTTGTGATTGGTGATCTTTATTACATATTATTTTAACATTATTATTTGTTGATATAATATCATCACGAGATTGTTTTGTTCGATTAATAATATCTTCCATTGCATAATGTTCACCTGTTGAATGTGATGATGATGATCCATCTTCACAATTTAAACTAATTCGATCAGAATCATCATCACCACCACCACCACCATTACCAATTCCAATTCCAATATCTTGTTGTTCAGCAGCAACATGATATTGAGTAATAGATGATGAATTCAATGAATCACATGTTCCAATTGATGTTGATAAATTATCAATAACAGCATGTTCAAGTCTAAATAATAAATTTGTGTTTGAATTTCAAATTTTATGTAAATTAAAGAATCTATTTTCTTTTTTTTTCTCATTAATCATGATTGTTTGAAATGCACTCTCTTGATCTTCTATGATTTGCTGATGGGGATAAGACATGATGCATCATCTTTCCAATTTTCTATTTTTTTTTCTTCTTCTTCTTCTTCTCCTCCCCTAAAGCTTGAATCTCGTGCATTGATGCGTGTATTTGCATTTGAATGAGTTCGTTTGCCGGTCTCTTTCCATTTATTTATGAGTTTTTCTTTTTGTTGGTCTATTTCTTTTTTCTTTTTTTTTTTGTCTGTCTGTTTCTCTTATTGTCGTTCGAGGCAAATACTTGATGAGTTTCGTTTCCGTTTGTGTGTGTTGTCAGTGCGTCTCATCAATAACCCTAACACACATAGTTTTAGTTTTTTTTTTCTCAGAGAGTCTTAACATACTATCTTTTATACAAATGTGTGTGTGTGTGTGTGTGCGTCTCTTTTTCCTCTCTCTAAACATTTATTTTTTATTAGAACTTATTGTAATTTCGGACACACATACATATAGAGCATCGATGGACTGAAAGAGAAAGAGATAAATGCTTTTCAAATGGAATTTGAGTCTACTACTTGCATTATTGATTTTGTCTCTTTCTCGTTCGATTATAAATGAAGCTGTAAAATTTTACAATAACGACCATCTGTCATGGTTTTGCTTTTCAAAAAAAAAAAAAAGAAGAGAAAAGATGAAAAATGACCATATACATACCTATTTGGTTTGCTTTGTTTCCGACGGCTGCTACTATTATTAATTGGTATTGTAGGTGGTGCTTGTTGATCATTAGTAGAATTAGTTGATTCCATCATTTTTTTTTTTTGTGTTTTTAAATTTAATTTTTTATTATATTCTCATAGCAAAATTATCATTTATTCATTTCAGTCAATAATATTCATATGACTGAATCTAAAAAAAATGAGAAAAGACTATAAATTAAAAGTTAGCAGCTTCTTTTTGTTTTTTTTTTTTTTTTTTTTCTTCCGTTTGCTTTTTTTCTCAAGCGAACATATAAAATAGAAGAGACATTGTGGAAAGAAAAAAGTCAATTCTCTCATCGTTGTCGTCTAGTTTTTTTTTTCATTCTGTTGATGACCGTCATGGAAAAACCGAATCTAATTAGATGACGATAAGATAGATAGAGAAATAAAAGTGCATGTGATGATTGAAATTTTTGGAAGAAGGATGATCGCTTCTAGTTTTCTCTATATATATTTATGCCATTTTTATGTCAATCAACATCTAAGTTTTAAATCTTAAATACACATATGGAATTAAAACAATTATTATTATCGTTTATAATCTTCGGATTAAAAAGAAATTCTCAGATTGACTCACCCTCAATATTTAAGAAGAGAGAAAACAAAATAAAAATAAAAATAAAAAATGAGAAAAGTCGATTCAAATAAATATTAATGTCAAGCATACTAATATATAACACGCATCGATGACAATATAATATAAAAGACGATGTGAAACGAATGAATGAATGATTGTATATAAGTAAAAAACAGTAGTTGTATTGTTTCTAGTTTTTTCTCTTCTTCTCCTCTTTATTACGATTTTTGTCATAACTGGTTTTTTTAGATGAAACAAACTTATTGTTTGCATTAGGTTTTTCTTTTTATTTTTTTTTTTTCGTGAAGGTAGACTGAGTATGATTATGAATGCAAATTTTTTTTTTCAACGTATGCTAAATGTTCGTTATGTTACCTTCAAGTAGCACATCGAAAAAAGCAGAATACGTACGAGGAAAAGAAAAAAAACCTTGTGAAAGAAAAAAAATCAAGACTAACAAATCAAAATGAGTTTCGGTTGAATGATTTAAGAAAAAAAAAATTTTGCTTAGTTTTTAATTGATAAAATTCTAATAAGAAAAATGTTTTTAATCAGGATTAAAATTTTCTTTTTCTTTTTAGCTTTTAATATAAAAAACATCAAATAAATAAACTTACATCTTCTTTGAACTCGATTTTATCTTCTTGTTTCTATCCTATTTTTGATGATGATAGTTCCTCAACTTAATAAATTTCTTTCTCTCTTTTTCTTCGTATTCAGAATTTTTTTTTTCAGTTGTTCTTCTCTCTCTTTTTTCCATCGTTCTAGCATCGGTCTCAGATTAATTTGGTTACAGACAGAAAAAAAAAAGAAGGACTACTCACACATATAACACATCATTTCATTTCAAAAATACATCGATATAGGAAAGAAAAGAACTTCGATTAGAAGCAAAAAGAAACAGTTGATTAAATACGTCTATAAATCAAATTGTGGTTGAAATAAATGAATTACTGAAGAAAACACAAAATACTAAAAGATACCGGATATCTGCTCCACTTGAATTTAAAAGACTAACGTACTTCTATCCTCATTTTATAAATTAAATCATAGATTTAAATATAGAAATATTCTTTTTAAAATTTTCAATATAAATGATCACTTTTATCTAAAAATTCATTACTCGATTTTTATTCTACTTCTCTATATAATCTAGAATGTTACCATTATTATCAATAATTCTTCATTGTAGCACTCGAAGAAAACGATGGAATCGAAGAGAGAAAAAAAACTATAAAGAAACACACTCGCTTATACTATCTTTGTATATAAAGATATTTGGTTGGTTAAGAAAAAAAAAAAAAAAAAAGAAGAAAAAAAAATCTCTTCGACATTTATTATACTAATACTGTCGATGCTTATACATATACTCTTATTATAGTCGAACTTTTCTGTCTCTCTCCCGTACAAAGAAAAGAAAAAAAAACTCGAGAATTTTCCTAAAATAATATCCTGTACAAACAGAATGAGAAAAAAAAGAATATCAAGACGGAACGCGAACGATGAATCGGTTAAAGAAACAGAAAGGAGCATCATTTCTATTCTTCTTATTCTCATATTCTCGATAATAAAAAAAAAAAAACGATGTAATCCAAAAGAACACTAGACGTAGTTTACTAATATGCTGATATCACTCTGCTTATAATAAGTTCAGTTCTTCTTCTTTCCATTCTTAGAAAAAGGAATGTATATATCTAATGTCCGCTTGTACTAACCATCATCAATAGTTGAGATACATCATATATAACTAAAAGAACGAACAAGAAAAAAAGAAGAAAAGATAAATAATTGGAAAAAAATGTTCGATGTGAACGAGAAAGAACGTTCATAAGCGTGCAAAAGTTCAACTCATCTTATCATTGATTGAGAAAAACATCTTGTTTAATCATAATAAAATCTTACATATGTACAAATATATCATTATTTTTTAATAAATTGAAAAAAATAACAATAATAATAAAAACAAAAAAGATCTTTAAGAAGAAGAATAATCCATATTCTTTCTTTTTCTTAGTACATACAAACAACTTAATCAGACGAGAAAAAAAAACTATAAGACGAAGAAAATGGAGAGAGATGAAACAGATGTGTTAAGACAATATTTTCTAGTAAATACAGAACAGAAAAGTTCGCGATTATTCTAAAGCTAAACTTAATATCTTCTCTTTTTCTTTTTTGTCTGTTCTGATGATGAAAGATATCATATTTTAATTTCAACAATCATTGAAGATATCTATGGATTCTTTCAATAATTAAATAAACAAAATCAATCAACCAAAACATATAGAACAATAAAAATAAAAATTTTGTCTATTTCAATTTGAACTCTTGAAGCCATTTTAATCTTTTATTATATATTGTAAAATTAAATAAACAAAGTCGAAAAAAAGAAAAGAACGAAATTCTAATCGATATAATTTAACATTCTTACACACTCACTTGTTATTTTTCAAATAAAATGAGACCGGAGTTGGCTGCTTGAATCCTCGTTGTTTCTTTCTCTCTTTTCACACATCGGCATCTGTTCTGTTTCATTTGACTTTCAAACCAAAAAAGAGAGTACAAGAGCGAAAATAAAAATGTGCGCAAGTTGATGACGTTGCTATTAAAACACATACACATAAAATGTAAAAAAAAAAGGAGAATGACTGTTATCTTTAAAAAAAAGAGGAAAAAAAATTTGCTCTTTATTCTCTCGTTTTTTGTGAGAGTCGATGAGTGATGATTAAAATTTTTTTTTTTCTTTTTAGTTTTTCATCTCTACAATTCTACAGTCCTGTTTTTTCTCACTTAATCAACAATATAAAATGAATGAATGAATGGTTACTGAGTGTTGTTAAAAAAAAAGTGCATACACGCGCTTCCCGAGAGCCTCCTCCACCTATTTTAACATAAAGTCATGTTCTTTATGAGTGAGAACAAGAAAAAAAAAATTTAATTTTGTTCCAACATCTCTTCCTCTTATATATTACTATTATTTGAAATTATTTGTCAGATGTATATGTTCCTTTATTTTTCCTCCTTCGGACACGTTGTTGAACAGGAATGATTGCATACAAACTTAAGACCTTGTACAATCATGTTTTAAAAATTAAAAAATGTTTACTTATACATAGATGGCATATTACCTGAATTTTCAGTTCTTATCAAACTATTTGAGAATGTTTTCTCTCTCATTCTCTCTCTCTCTCTCTTTCTCTTTCCCTTCATTGTTATCGTTTAAAAAAAATATATTCTTAACTTCAAATCGAATAGTGAACATATAGAGAACGAGAAGAACAGACAAAATCTGCTGCCATCAAAAGTATATGTGCGACGAATCGAACAGAGTAAAACGAACATATAAAATGCATATATCGATTCTCTACTTAAACTTGCAAATAAAAAACTTTCTTGCTCTCATTCTTCTTTTATTCATATCAAAAATATATTAAAAAACCAAGACAGAATTGCCACCATCCCTATTGCTGCTTTTATTCGCATATATATACACATACAATTTCAATGTTTCTGTTCTCCGGACATGATGCCCGCCTACTTGAGTGAGAAAGAGCTCGACAAAGTTGAAGAGAAATGAAAAAGTGAGCAAGTCGATAGAAGAAATAAGAGAAGAAATATAACAACATATATATGTATATACAACAAGAAAAAAAGTTCAAGAATCAAAAAACATCACACTCACTCGTCAAAAAAAATCATTCTAATGAGATCGAGTACTCTTATTATTGTTATTCTTATAATATTGAAAAACATGAAAAATAATGAATTTTTAACCATGTGTAAAATGATATCATTTTCTAGTTCAATTCATTGTTTTTAATTGAAAAAAACAGAGATTACTATTATCATTGATGATCTGCGTGTCGCACCTTACATGACGGACGCTAGAGGGAAAAAAAAGATATAATAGTCAACATTTTAGAAATAGCTCGACATGTTTCAATCAACATATATCTAGTGCGTGTGTGCATCCACTATACAATCATTAGGGGCCAGCGCCCACATAAGAATCGTCTTCATCTAAAATTTTCACATTATTAGATTTCTCTCTTTTTTTTCTCTAGCTCTTAGCAAAAAAAAAAATTTGTCAATTATACTCTGTTAATAGTGCCCATAAGATTTAGTAGGGAAAGAGAGAGAGAGAGAGACACGATGAAGACTACAATTGACAAGACAATTGTGTAGGAGAGACGAGACAAAAAAAAATTACGGAAATGAGAGAGAGAGAAAGGAAAAAAGTAATATATACGTCAATTCAAATCTCATTTCAACGTGATAGTGAATTATCTAAAGGCACATATATCGATATATGTATCATTCAATCGGTTATGGGATTTTTCTCTCGAAAAGACAGTGAAGAAAAATGGATAAGAATAAAAAGAAATAAAATTGTCTATTCTCTTTAACATGCTGGTTGAATTACTAAACAAAAAGAACCGTATAAGAAGTAATGGAGAATTAGTTGTTAAATAAAATGAACAGTAGGAGATTTTCTTTTTCTGTATACAATAAAAACTTATAGGAAGACCACAAACAGAGTTGGATAATAGTAGTTTTAAATATAACTGGAACGATCAGTTTTTTTTAAAGAAAATAAGAATATATTTGAACATTTTTTTTATCATGTTATTAAGAAAATTGAGATTTTTTCTTTTATATATTGTATACATTATTTCAGGAAGTCAAATATAAGTGTTTGACTTCTTTTTTGACAAGTTCTTTACCTTCATTGCGTCTTCCGTTGTGTTAATCTTTGTCTACTACTTACTCTTCAAATCTCAAGGTGTAATGACTCTGAAAATTAACCTCTGTATTACGATTCAATAACAACAATTTGTTTTTTAATTTATTCAAGCATATATTACAGCAATAGTAATAATCGTTGAACAGATGGAACATTGTCATTATCCGCTTTACTTGATATTCTGTTGCTATGCTAACTTACCTGGTTTTTTTTTAGAATGCGCAAATTTTTATTTAACTATGAATTTGAGTGTGCAAGAGAGAGACACTCATATTTCTCTTCTCTTTCTTTTTTTATTCTCTAGTCCAAAAGATTATTTATGCATAAGCTCAAAAAATGTAGCAAACCAATAAAAATAAATTCAGTGACAAAATATGGAGTAGGGGGGGAGGGTGAGGGGGGTGAGAGTGGTCTCATTTTATTGTTGATCTCTAGTTGTATTTTTCTTTTCTGTAGTCGAGCTTAACACGCGACAAATTAATTCTCTAACAATAATATAAGCATGCAAAGTTTTGTCTTTTTTTTTTAGTTCGTTTTTTTTTATGTCTGTTGATTCTTTTGTTTCATAGTCTAATTTTGTTGAGCGGTCGACATATCTATTGCTCAATTATTAATTGAAGCGTCAATTACAATTATAATGTTGTAAAAGCTCATGCTTACCAACTTTAAATCTATAGCGATGATGTGTTGTAATAAGATGTGATGAATTCTTTTTCTTCTCGTTTTTTTTTATTCGATGTGCGTTCTGATCTTGTTTCAAGACTGAACTATCTATCGAGAAAATGGCACACTATTCTATCAAATAAAATTGCGTTTGTAGTTCTAGTCCAGTAGAGTAAATGCGCTAGGGAGAATTTTTTTTTCTTCGTTCTATCTTTTTTTTTTTTATTTTTCTCTTCTTCTCATCTTATCTTGAATAGAAAACAGAGTTTCAAATTCTGGATGACACTCTAACTACAGTAGCTGCACATAGCACTATTACTTATTACTGCTCAGTACACAAAGGAAAACGCTTGCTGGCGAATAGGAAGAAAAAAAAAGAAGAGAGTTGAATGATAAATTCAATCATTCTTCCAAAATTTTTTTTTTGTTGGATAGAATTTTTGTTTCTGCTCACTACACTTGATCGTAAGCATTCCGTTCGATGTATAGAAAAAAAATCGATACTAAATTCTTCTTATTTTTTTTTCTTCTCTTTCTGTTTTTTTTTTCATTGCATTTACTAATATATGATAAAATTCGAATATAGTTTCTTCTCGGAAGATCTACCAATATATCGCCGACTAGGTCACACACGCAGGAAATACGCGATGAGTTCCTGTAAAACGACTCAAAATAACTGAATGAACAAGAATTAGAAAAAGAAAGAAAAAGAAAAAAAGTAAAAAAAAATGATTTGATGATGGCATTCCAACCATATTGATAGCACTAATGATTGAAAAAAATAGAAATTGTTGAAGAGTGCATGGCAATTATAGATTAAAGCAATTAGTAAGCGATGAAGCATAGGCGGTTTTTATCTACTACTTTAAAAATTAAAATATTCATACATATATATGTCTAAACACAATAAAAATGATTCTCTAATGAATATTTAATTTAATTAATTTTTTTTATATTAAACCTTAATTTAATAATTAACAATTTTTCTTTTTCGTATATTTCTCTTTTTCTAGAAACAAAATCTTCTATTTATAAAAAAAAACATGTGATGAACTGATTAAAAAAGAATGAACATTCACCAGAGACACATTAATATAAGTTTTCATTTTTAGCGTTTCTGTGCCTCTCAACACATACAAAAATATAAAAGAGATTTTTTTTTCATATATGTGTTCTCTTCTTTTCCTCTTTCATAATTAAAGGCTTCCTCTTAATGTTTATTACATATTTCATATTTGTAACGATCATTCCAGCTACAATCGTCACTATTTTGACTTCTTTTTTCTCTCGGTAATTTTTTTTTCAAAGAAGAGAATAATGGGACAGTTGATAATGCCAAATTAAAACTTCATGTCGAAAAAAAAACTAAAAAGAATCGATAGATCATCATCATAGAACGTTGTCAAAAATTTCAGGAAGCAATCAAAATGTTATTCGGCTGCTCATTTTTTTTTTATATTTTTACTGTGAGAAAAGAGACATATACATTCACACATGATATAATCAGTATATGTCGTAAAAGAGACAATCAATAAAACAAAAATGTGAGAACAAGAGAAATAGACAGACATATAAATAAAAAAAGAAACTAAGATCGATTTTGATTTATTAGAAGGAAATTTTTGTTAGGTATGTTATGTTAAAAAATTCATGTTAGACAGTCGATTGTTATGCAAGCAAAGCGAAAAAGATCATTTATTAGAATTATAGCAATAGAATACAAAAAAAGTTAACACTTGCAAGAATGAGTCAAGTGGAGACAAGAGAGAAAATGAGCATGCTAGAAATCAATTCAAAAAAGCATTAGTCCTACGGCAATGTTAAGCGATTTTTAAAAAGAATAGAACTAAAAAATGTGTGAGGAAGAATGTTGTCAGTATGAATGGATAAGGGGGGCAAAAAAAAAAAGCATACATCTACTACTCAAGTACTCTAAAGTTTAATGTAAGAGTCGATTAATAAGTAAAAAAAAAAAGAATGTTTGACGTTAGAATAGTATGAAAAATATCCATGAGTTAAACTAGACAGAAAGAAGAAGAAAAGAAAAACGTTTCATTAAACGAAACTAAAGAAAAGAAAAAGATCAACAATGTAAAATAAAAACAAAAAACACTATTTATGATAGATCAATATTCTATTGTTTTCTCGTTTGATTTAATTGAATATTAAATTCATTTTTTTAACGTTTAATTTTTAATTTTTCAACATCATTGCTTAATTTATCAGTAGATGACGGCGATTGACTTGGTTTAGCACCTGGTTTAATACCTCGTTTTTCAAGTGCTTTAGCTACAAGTTCTTTACATTCATCATATTCTTTTTCAGTAGCTACATCATAAGCATCTTTGCCTAGAAATAAATAAAATAAAATTTAAATATGAAATAATTTTTTTTCGATTTTTATTTTTAAACCTTCATTATTTCGAGGTGTAACATCAACACCAGCTTGAATAAGTGCTGTTAAAATTCTTGGTTTATTAAAAAAACAAGCAACCATTGCAGCTGTATTATTTTTCAAATCTGCTATATTAACTTTGGCACCATGTTTTAATAATAAATCGATACATTCTGTACTATCAACAATTGCTAAACATCATTTCAAAAAAAAGGAATTAATTTTTTCTATATTTTCATAAAACTTACCGGCACTAGCAAAAAGAAGTGCTGTACCACCTTGATCATTACGTTGATTAACACTAGTTTCTTTATAATTAAGCAAAGTCCTAATAATAATAATATAAAATTAAATAGCATTTTAGTTTTATTTTTCTTACTGCACAATTTTCTTTCGATTATGTCGAGCTGCAATACTTAATGGTGTATCACCCATAAATGCAACATTTGGATCAGCACGTGATTCTAATAAAGCTTCAACACATTCAGGTCGATCATGAATAACAGCTCTAATTAAAAAAAAAACAACCAATTATTTTTTTTTATTTAAAATTAAATTTCTTTTACTTATGAATAGGTGCTAATGAACTTCGATCTAAATGATTTACTTGTGCACCATTTTTAACTAATAAACGAATTAATTCTGCTCGATCTTTTTGCTATAAATGTCAAAATAAATAATATATATATATATATATTATAAAAAATTTAATTTACTCGTAAACTTTGTCCATGATATTCAGCATCACATAACACATGAAGTGGTGTTAAATGATGTTCACTTTCAGTTTGATTTGGATCAGCACCATTCTTTAATAAAAATAAAATTAATATTACATAAATTTTATTTTTTTATTTTACTTCAATTAAAAATCGAATAATATCAATATCACCTTCAAAACAAGCAATAATCAATGGTGATACTTGAGCAATAGGTGTACCCATTTGTTCATGTAAAATTTCACAATTAACATTTACATCTTTTAAAAGGAAAAAAAAACAATTAAATAATATTTAACATTGAAAAATTTTATTAAATTATATACTTGTGCCTTTTTTGACTAATTCACGAAGACCTTTAAGTTTTTCATCAATATTTGTTTGTGTACGATCAGTATTCCAAATAGCAATTAATAATGGATGATGTTTATCTTTAAAAGCTCGAGCTGTTGATGATGCATCTCCATTTCCTGATGATTTTTGTGATGAAGTTTTTCCTTCACGACTTTCTTTATGACTGTCTTTTTCACGACGTGAATCTTTTGAATGACGTGATGATCGTTGTTCATTGTGAGAGCTAAAAAATATTTCAAATTTTTATTTAAATATTTTTCTTCTTACTTAGATTTTGCTAGGATATAAATAATTGTCTTTCAAAATTAAACTTTACCTCATATTTATTTCAATAATACCGACAAGAAATTGTATATATGTTTTGATGATATTTTACTCAAACGTATAAAACGAATAGAAAAGGTCTATCACTAAAAGTGATTGTGAAAGTGATGTGCAAGTACGATAACAAATCGAACAGGAGCAATCAACCGTAACCATATTAAATGTACATCAACATCATCAATATACACGGGGGTATAGTAGTATGTAGTAATGAAGAGGCCTTGAAAAGAAGAAAAAACGAAAACGAAAGAAAAATCATATATACAATATACGCATACATTGTCTATCAATATATGATCAGTGCAAAGTTTAAATTATATAACTAATGCACTTTTTTGTATATATAAAAAAATAAATATATTTTGTATTTTCTTAATGGATTAAAATCACCAATTAGAACATATGTTTTTTTAAAAAATATAATTGATAAATTCAATTAAAAAGAATAAGATAGATTTTTTCTAAAAGTATTCATGTAAACATCAAATAATTGATCTAAAATATGTACACTAGAATTCTTTTATTTTTCCTTTTAGCCACATTTGTTATTAAATAATCATTATCGACATCATTTTTAGGATAAAAAAAGAAATTCGTATAGATAGAAATATATATATAATAAATACAAATGAAAAATAATGCCTTTCACAATATTTCCAGTGCATTTTGATGTCTGTTATAATCATTATCTGATCTTAAGCTTTTGCCATTTTATTTAGGCTTGTTTTGCACTTATTCATCTATGAATAGACAGAAACAAAACAAAAAAAAAATCATCATCTGCATACTCATCATATTGCTTTATAGTTAGTACAGTTCTCTTTTTTTTTTCTCTATTCGATCAACAGATAGAAAGAGCATATATCTAAGTGTTTTTGACACGTTTGAGTTAACGATTGAAAATTAGATCAGGGATGTATATAAAGCAATAGTTTCTTTTTTCTCGTTTTATTATCAAAATAAGGATAAGTTATCTATGTTGTTTTGCTTGAAAAGATATATTAGATTACATGGCTTTTTTTTTAACTGAAAATCTACATAGATAAATGAGAATATTTAGCAGGAACTATTAACAAAAGAAACAACGTTATTATTGACAATCCCTCGGATACTAATGTCAATAAATCATCGGTATTATTAACAAGACATTTTTCCTCCTATTGTATGTCTTTATTCATTCAATAAAGAATAATTCCAAATGACATAGATCGTTAAGATGAATTGATAATTACATCGTAAGAATAATTAAGTTTTTCTTGTTTTTTTTTTTCGTGTTGAGTATCTTGATCAATAGAATACTCGTATTCCCTGAAGTGTTCTGTTATGTTTGTTAGTATATTATTGAACTATCACAATGATTTTTTTTTTGTGTTAGTAAAAGAATAAGAGAGAATCATCCATAAGTTAGTTTAGATGAAAAAAAAAACTGACATACAGTGTCGAATAAATGATGAAATATGATGATTGTAGTAGATGATGATGATGATGAAAAACAAGACAAACAATCTCGAATAAGGCCAAGAAAGAATAAGAGAAATGCAGAAATAAAAATACGTCTCTAGCGAGAGAGAAAAACGAGCAAATGAATAGAGTGCTAGTGTATATCGCTTATGCATTACTAGCTTTCTCTCTATCTCAGTTTTTTTTTTGTTCGATAATGGCTTAACGGATAGGCTCGGAGATGCCATTATGATGCAAACATACTTAGAAAACAAAAACTAGATATGAAGAAAAATATAAATATCAAAATAGCAATTTCTTCTTGATCTTAATCCATTGACATTCAACGATTTTTCGCCTCGTTTAACATTTGAACACACGCATAACGACCCTTATCGATAACAGGAACAACAAATAATTGTAAAAGACATATATATAGGTTAGTATTACCATTGTCTTGACTTACTTGTTTCTTTTTTGTTTTCGATCTAATTTATAAACCTAAGGGCAAAAGGTACGTCTAACAATAATAAGTAAAGCATATAAAAAATATAGGAAAAAAACTACTTATTTACTTCCGATGTATAAGTATGTGTATATGTTTAATAAAATTTAGTAATGAACTTTTTGTATTGAATACATTCATTAATAAGAATAATTACTATCAAGGTTATTATAATTTTCTAATGAATTATTCAAACAAATTTTTTTCAGTTTATGTAGTATATATTTAAACATACACAACGGATATTAAATACATGTCTACCATTCAAATAAATCATAATATTAAAAATATTCTCAAGTCTTTATTTTTAAAAGATTCGATTATATATCGATTGTTCGTTTTAGATTAAAATTTGAATCTAATACCTTTTTAATCACTATAATTATTCTTAATTAAAAAAAAATTTTTCTTATATTTTTTCAAATGATAACTTCTTTAGAAACTTATCCAATAAAATACGATGTTAATCAATTAATAGAATTTCAACCGAATATGTCAATATTAACAAATAATTATCAACAAACTGATAATGATGAAGAAGTTGAAGAAGAAGGTGACGAGAGAAATTCTAGACTTGTTTCTATTACCTTAGAAAATAATCAAGAACAAACATCTATTACTCCGGCAATTCGTTCTATACTACGCAAACATGTTGAGAAAAAGGTATCAACAAATAGGTTTAGTAATGTTCAACACACATCAATTCTAATAAATGAGAATGACAATAATAACGAGAGAGATTCTGATTACACTGGTGATGAAGATGAAGATGAAGAAGAAGAAGAAGAAGAAGAAACAGACGGAGTAGAAAATAACGGTAGTAACGTAAGCATAGAAAAGGAAAGTAAAAACAATGAACAACATTATCACAATTCTTCTCGTCAACAGCAAAAGGATCAATTTTTTCAAACATTACCGTCAACATCCCTCGTTTTTACATCAGAAACTTCAAAACTAAGAACCAAAACATCGGTATATACTGATGATGAACAATCTCGTAATCGTGCTCAGTACGTGACATTTACTAAAGATTCACCAACAATTATTCAACGAAATTCATGTACGCCCCCATTTGAAGGGTTGAATATTGAACCACGTTCATCAGTTACTTATATAAACATGAAAGAAGATATACCAACAACAACCACAACAGCAACAGATTCTGAATTTCGACCTGTTTATGTATCACCATTGAAATATCGCCCATTACTTGGTTTATCAGCAAATGATAGTCGATTATTACTTGAAAAACGTGTATCTTTACTT
The DNA here is from genome assembly GCA_022393335.1 of Macrotrachela quadricornifera. Classification (NCBI taxonomy): domain Eukaryota; kingdom Metazoa; phylum Rotifera; class Eurotatoria; order Philodinida; family Philodinidae; genus Macrotrachela; species Macrotrachela quadricornifera. Next base: position 33,553 of record JAJEKB010019531.1, read on the forward strand.
GGAAAACCACTTGTTTTTCATCCAATTCAAAAACGCTCACCAACATATCGACGTACTCAATTATGTATTTATAATTTTTTAGAACGAGCGCATGGTTATAAAGCTATTATTTATCATACATTTGTGTAAGTTATTGATTTATTTCAAGAAAAAATTCTTTAGATTAAATTTGTTTACAATATATTCAAGAATAGAAAATATAACCCCTGTAGTGTTAGTTCTAAATAGTAATCAAAGTGTTTAAACAATATAAGTCATCCAAAATTAGTGTCCGGAAATAGTAATCCTTTTTTTTTCTCCCTGTGAAATTATGAATATGAGTTTTTAGCATTTAAAACTGACATTGTGTAACGTACCCAAATAAATCAATTGATTTATAAGTGTTTTATGATAAAAAATAGAGATGTTATCTATCTATATATTTACTATATCTTTGTCATAAATTAATAGAAAAAGTAAAAAAAAGAGGTCATAAGGTATTTGATTTTTTATCTTAATTTTTACAAAACACACAATTTCATCATAAGAACAGCTATAGACATAAACATATATAATAAAATCATTAGCTATTTTCTCTGTTGTCTAAACATGTTACAAACAAGAACATCAATATTTTGTGACGATGTATATACGCGTATAGCATGTAATATTGGCTGTTTTTTTCTGTGTACATTAATTAAAAAAGAAGAATATTGTTATGATGACTATATAGAGTATAATACTATGCTTTCATGTTCATAAAAATACATTACAGACTTGTATTATCAACAAAGAAATATAACTTTTAAATAATTTAATCTACTGTTTAATATTTAATCAAGTGAAATGAAACATATATTTAACATATTAATATTAATTAGTAAATGTGTTTGATTTAATTGTTCTTAGTTTTCTTTTTTGTATAGAGAATCTTCTTGTATAAATATTTGGCAAAAAAATTCGAGTATATACTAGAAAATTCATCGTTCATTGTAATATAAGAAATTAATTATCTTTTGACAAGAATATTTGATATACTTTTCATTCTTAACAGATCAATCAACTTAGATTCATATCTTATTAATAAATAATGAGGATATTTTACAAAAATTATTTCATATCCGAATACTATTCGATGAACGGAAATTAACGACAAAATGAATGGATACTGTAGTATCGAGAAAAAGGTTTCAAAATGAACACAAATAACAATAGAGTAATAACGTGATTATTAAAGTCCAAGATATTTTATTTGTCATGCTAATCGTTATCGGAAATTTTTCCGGATATTAAATACGATTAATTAGCTTCTTGATTTGTTTATTTAAGCATAAATATAATGAAGTAGAAGAAAAAAAGTTCAGATTCGCTTATTTATGTATGATTTAAATATATTTAATATCTCTTTTATTTTTAAATAGATTTATCACCGTTTTTCTATGTTTATTTTTATCTGTGGTTGTTACAATGCCAGAATACGAAAAAATAGCAACAACTGTGTTAGTGCCTAGTGTAAAGAATATTTATTTAAAAAAAAATTTTTCTTCGAAGTATTTTGTTTTTTTTTCTAAAGGAAATTGTAGTATTTATTTGGCTTACACTTGAATTATCATTACGTGTATGGAGTGCAGGTTGTCGTTCACGTTATCAAACATTAATGGGTCGTTTACGTTTTATGAAAAAACCTTTTTGTGCTCTTGGTTTGTATTTTGAAAAAAAAATAAATAAATTTTTACTTTTATTTAAATAGATTTTTTTGTAATTGTTGCGACTGTTTTAACATTATGTTTGAATATTCGTAGTGGTAATGGAGTTTTTGCTGCTTCAGCTTTACGTGGTTTACGATTCTTTCAAATTTTACGTATGTTAAGAATGGATCGTCGAGCTGGAACATGGAAATTATTAGGTTCTGTTGTTTATGCTCATCGACAAGTTTGTTTTTTTTCATATAACAAAATATTTTATTTAATTTGAAATTATCCTTTTTTTTTCTAGGAACTTATTACAACAATTTATATTGGTTTTTTAGTGTTAATTTTTTCTTCATTTATTATGTTTCTTGTTGAAAAAGATATTAATATTGAAACAAATCAAATATTAATTACTAATGTAACAAATATAATGAAAACAAGTTCAATTACAAATTTTATTGATACAGATAGACATAAATTTGAAACATTTGCTGATGCATTATGGTGGGGAATTGTATGTTTTATATGATTATTTTAGTTTTTTTTTTTAAAAAATAATTTTCTTGTTTTTGTTTTTATTTATAGATTACATTATGCACGGTAAAATGTTTTTATAATTAAAACTATTCAAGAAAAATTTTTGGAGAATTCTTTTAGGTTGGATATGGTGATAAAGTACCATCATCATACATTGGCAAATTAATTGCTGCGATTTGTTCATTTATTGGAATCAGTTTCTTTGCTTTACCTGCTGTAATATCTATTATTTTTATACTTAAAGTTATTTTATTTTATCTCCTTTTCTCTAGGGTATACTCGGTTCAGGTTTTGCTCTCAAAGTTCAACAACAGCAACGTCAAAAACATTACAAACGACGTAAAATTCCTGCTGTTTTATTAATACAAAATTTATGGCGTGTTTATGCTGCTGATGAAAAATCTCTATCAAAAGCAACATGGAAAGTTCATGTAAGACCACCACGAAAAGATACTGATTCTTCAATAGCATCACAAACAAATCATCATGCAATGTAGAGTTTATTTCATTTGTTTTTTAATATAATATTTTTTTTTCAAGGTCATTTAAACTACGTAATAATCAATCATTTTTAAATCGAGTTAGTTTTCGACGACGTGTACCACCACGAAACACTTCAACAACGACACCAAATAATACAAATACAAATTCAAATATAAGATCTCTTCCAAATTCAACAGTTGCTGCAATGCGTTCATGTATTGATACGTTTTCAGATACAGCTAGTATAACACCAACAGCAAGTGTTATTTTACCACATGAAGGATCATCATCTGGTAAAGCATTTTTTTTTTTATATTTGAATTTGTAAAAAAAAGAAAGAATATTTAAATAGATAATGAAGATGATCATTTATTTCATGCAAATGATGTTGAATCATTAACTCCAGTACATCGAAATGCAATTAGATTTATACGAAAAGTAAAATATTACGTTGCAAGACGAAAATTTCGCGAAGCATTACGTCCTTATGATGTTACTGATGTTATTGAACAATATTCAACAGGCAATGTAGATATGCTTGCTAGAATGAAATATCTTCAAGCTAGGTATTATACATGAAAATAAAATCAGTTCATTTTTACAAAGATAAATCGTTTTTTTTTTT
>JAJEKB010019532.1:2839-12959 GCA_022393335.1 Macrotrachela quadricornifera
TTGGAGCAATTGCCCCGTTGCACCAAAAGCACTCAAAAATCTCAGCTATACAAATATATTGGGAAATATAAGGTAATGAGGTGGTTGGTCTTCAGGATATCTTGACGCGTAGCATGTCGTTGCCCAGCGTATTGGGATTGTGACATCTCTGATTTATTAATATTTAGCAAGTACTATATAAGATTTAAGTTCATTATCATTATTATTGGATGATATTTAAGGATTGGTAAAAAAAAATAAGAAAATCATTAGAACCTAATGGTTATATTTTAATATCAATAATTACAGAAATTTCATATAAGTATGATTGTATAGTGATGATCACTGATACTATTATACAGTTATATCCACATTGATTTTTAAATTATTATTACTATATTAATAGTTTGTGAGATGTTGATTATTCCCTAATTATTATTTATAGTATTATATAACTGAAAAGATTGAAAACTCCATCACTCATGTATTTAGTTAGATAAAATAAAACACTTTCTATTTTATATTTTCGTTTAAAAAAATATATAACACATTATTCTTTGTTCATTATCGGAATTATTTTGCATTAAATTATTTTCTATTATTTACATTTCTTTTACCCATTCTTGATCGTTGTTATACACGTGTATAGATATACATTGATTTCGTTGAAGGTTAACTCTTATAGGCTTCACTGTCACGTGTTTGTTTCATTCTCATATTTCACATTTTTCCTTACCTTCGTTTTATTTCATTGTTTATATCCCATGTATGATTTTTTTCAATTCACATATAAACTCTCCTGTAGTTGTTCTTCCTGTTCTCTTGTCTCGTTTTCTCCTTTTCCATTTATTTAATAATCTTTGAAGACATTCATATTTATTTCTTTTTTTATTCTCACTCATATTAAAAGGTTAATTGGAGTTAATGAGGCTCATTATTTTTTTTGCTTTCGTGGATATATGTATCGTTTCTTGTTTCATTCAATATGTGCTGTAGCTTTTTCCATTTCATTGAACAACAAATATTTGAATATACATTCATGTTCTACATTTTTTCTCATAGTATTTGCTTTCAAAATTCGAAGCCCATAATCGACTTTATGAGTCATTGTCAATAGTGATATTACGTTAGTTATTGAGATATGCAATGATCACCAGATCGATTGATGAACATTAATAAATATTGTATTGATGAGAAACAAGTAAAAATACTCTTTGATTGTAAATCTTTCTTCTTTGTTTATTACCTCAAAATGAATAACAAGAAAAAATATTTAGTGATTAGGCCTTCTAAAAATAATTTATCACTGTTAGCACATATATAGCATCTGTTAGTGTCTGTGATAATTACCTCGTGTGCTTTAACGAAAACATATGTGAAAGATTCCACTTTCACCTCACATTGAATTGATCATCAATTGTTTGTATGATTTCGAAGATATTATTAAAAGCTATGATAGCTTCATTTATTGAAGATATTTCAGTGTTTCCTTTAGCGGAATATTGATAAGATAGTTTTAGTTTAGATACTTTATTAATATTAAAAAAAGTACAAAAATAGAAAAAATAAAAAGTAACAAACTGAATTAAAACTATTTTACCAGCACCAACTAATTGAGAATATTTGATTGAGTAATGATGAACATCTATAACTACACTGTTCAATTGATCTTGAATATATTTACGTTGGTCCCACCGCTTCTACAAATAAAAACCGAGGAATCGTCGACTTACACAGATGATCATGCATATAATATCATAAAAAAGCGTATGAACGATAAAATATAGTATTTGAACTGTTCTCTTAATCAGTTCTGAACACAGCACTATAAAAACGCAACATACCTGCTTATTTAGCACTTAAGTCAAATGTCATTCTTACTTTGAGCAAAGAATGAACGAATTTGTGAATATTACATTAACACGCAACAAATGAATTGTTCATACCAAGAATAGATTCCAATATCTTGATCATAATAGACTGAACATTTTGAATTTCTTACATTACCATTAAACATATCCTAGAGGAATAATTCGTACGAATATAAAATTTGAATATTTCGTTCACATCTCACTTGTAATTTTCAATTAATAGATAGTCTATAAACACAACATAAAAAAATAATTCGTACCAATATAATAGTCTAATATTTCACTCATATCATAATGGAGATTTTCAGTTAATAGAGGATTAGCAAAATGAAGAAAAATGAATAATTTATAGTGATCTGTTGCTCAAATATTATGATTGAATTTAAGTAACAACTATGAGTTAATCAGATCATTCAGGAACATGTGAAAATTGGTAATTCATACTAATATAATATTCGAGTATTTCGCTCACATCGCCAGTTGTATATTTTAGTTTACAGATGATCTACAAACGCAACGCAAAAATATAATTCATATGAATATGACAGTCAAGTATTTTGTTCATCTCTTGCCTCAGATTTTGAATTCATTATATAATTCAGAAACACAACAGAAAGAAATCGTTCAAACAAGGTTGTTATTTCAATATTTTTCTGTTAGGGAAAAAGATTAAGACTGATTTGATAATCAGTATACACAATACCGATGAATAATTCATAGTAATATATTATTAAAATATTTCGTACACATCTCTGCATTAATTTTTCAATCACTGAGAAGATTCACAAGTACATCATAAAAAAATGATTTATACCAAGATATTTTTCAAAGATTTTGTTCGTATCTTACCTTTAATTATCAGATCATAAGATGATCAAGAAACATATCACAAAGGAATTATTTATATTAGGATACTATTCAAATACTTTGTCCGCATTTTATCTGTGATTTACAGACAAAGAGAAGATCAAGAAACACACTGCAAAGTTATCATTCATAAAACTACCACATTCAAATATTGTGTTCGTATATGACCTAAGTCTTTGACCTGATGGGATGATGTAAAGACATATTATTAAGAAATAATATGTAGCAGTATGATACCTAAATATTTCGTGCGCGTGCTACCTAAGATTCTGAGTAGATGAAAAGATAAAGAAACACATCACTAATGTATAATTTGTAATAATATGGTGCTCAAATATTTTATTCATGTGTTACCTAAGGTTTTGAATTGATAGTATGATTGAGAAATACGGAGCCAAGAAATAATTCATAAGAGAAAGCTACTCAAATATTTCACTCTCATTGTGTCTAAGTTTTTATGTTGATGAGATCATGAAGAGACACATTATCAAGAAATAATTCACATCAGTATGTTATTCCAATATTTCGTTCATATGTTGTGTAAGATTCTGTGTAGATGAGAAAATAAAGAAATACATAATAAAGAAAGGATTCGTATTATATGCTACTCAAATATTTCGTGCATATACTAACTAGAATTTTGAGTTGATGATATGATGGAGAAATGCATAACCAAGAAATAATTGACACCAGTATGCTTCTCAAATATTTCGTGCACATATTGCCTGCACTTCTGAAAGGATGAGAGGATGAAGAAACACATTACAAAGAAAGAATTCATACCAGTATACTACTCAAATATTTTGTGTACATGTTACCTAGGACTTGTAGTTTAGAGAATGCTGGGAAATACATCATCAAGAAATAGTTCGTAACAGTAAGCCACTCAAATATTTTATTCTCATTTTATCAAAGATTCTGAGTTGATAAAACAATGGAAAATCATACCACCAAGAAATGATCCGAATTAGTACGTTACTCATTTATTTAGGTCACATGTTATTTAGAATTCTGACTGGATGAAATGATGAAGAAACACATTACCAAGAAATAATCTCTAACAGTATGGTGCTCAAGTGTTTTGTTTACATGTTATCTAAGCTTTTGAATTGATAGGATGATGAAGAAGCACGTTACTGAGGAACAATCCGTATTAGTACGCTAGTCTAGTATTTTGTTCATATATTAATTACTATTCTGACTTAGATGAGATGGTAGAGGATCAGACTACCAAGAAATAATTTGTAATAGTGTGGTGCTCAAGTACTCTATTCGTATGTTACTTAAGATTTGGAGTTGATGAGATGATGAAGAAATACGTTATGAAGAAATAATTCATACCAGTCTGTTACTCAAATTTTCTGTTCTCATGTTACATCAAACTTGGAATTAATGGGATGATCGATAAACACATCACCAAGGAATAGTTCATAATAGTTGGCTACTCAGATGTTTCGTGTACATTGTAGTGTATATCTGAGTTGACAAGTAAGTTAGAGATGTGTCATTAAAAAATAAGTCTTACCAATATAGCATTCAAATATTTCTTTTAGTTTTTTTTTTAAGTAGTCTTAATTGATAAATGATCTGAAGATACGACACATAGAAACTATTCCTATCAACATGACATTCAAATATTTCTTTCACATCTTTATTCATAGTCTCAATGGATAGATAATCTAAAGATTTGATACAAAGAAATAATTTCAACGAATGCAGCATTGCAATATGTCATTCAATTCTTGTCTAAAATTTTGAGTTGGTTTATGATGTAGAGTAACACGAAAAAGGAATAATTCATATAAACATACTATTCCAATATTTCATTGATATCTTATCGAAAATTTGAAGTTAACGAGATTTTCGACAAACATCCAACAAAAGAATAATACAAACAAAGGTATTAGTAGAATATTTGATGGCATTGAAGATTAGTTCTTATATTGATATCACAATCGACAAATGCATCAAAAATGGGCGATTGATACGAAGACCATTTTCATATATTTTTCTCTCGTCAAAAGACAGATTTTTTTAATAGTTAGATGATTTATAAAAGCTGATTATATGAACGATCCCTAAGAAAAATATCTTCTTGCGTTTTGGATGCATCGAAAGAAAGATTTTTATAGGATTAGACGATTGATAAACACGGTATATATGGACAATCAATACGAAAATTATCTTCATTTATTTTGCTCACCTCAAATGAAAAGATTTTTATGCAGTTTGATGAACGACAAACAAGCTCGAAGTGAATAATTTATACTAATATAATATTCGTATATTTCGCTCAAATAGAAAAAAAAACTATATATTCAATTAAATGATTGACCAAAATACTTTAAATGAATATTGAGACAAACAATCTATCCGAGTACAGGTTCATTTCGACACAAAGATATCGAGACAATTGTGTATTTCCAAACTGTCGATCATATGAATATGCTAAACAACATTTTAGTTTAAATCTTCTATTTATAATAAAAGAAAGCATTTAAGTTAGTAACATGAATAATGAACATAAAACTAATGAATAATTCTAATTATGGCCTTATGGAAGTATTTTGATCCTATGAATAGAAAGTATTGAACCTGAAGTTGTTGGTGAAGATTGCGTGTCAAGTAAATAATTCTAAGAAAAGTTACTATCCAATATTTTATTCATTACGAAAAAAGAGAAAAATATGTAGACGATCGACAGGTAGACGACAAATGGATGATTTTAATCATACTTTCATGCAAATACTGTGATTATATGAGAAAAACGAAGTGACACTGTTAATATCGTTGAAGATTTCATGTTGAATGAATGTTTTTTAAAAATATTGCTTTCTAATATTTTGTCCATTTTCCAAAAAAAAACGAAAATAGCTAAATGATCGATGGATAGACGATCAATGAATAATTTAAAACATACTTTCATGCAAATATTTCGACCATATGAAACTAAAGAGTTCCAGCTGATAGCATAGCTGAAGATCGCATGTCGAATGAGTAATTCGGAGTAAAATTTATTCCTGATATTTTACTCATTTCAAAAAAAAGACAAAAATAGCTAGACGGTCAACGGATAGACGATCAATGGATTATTTAAATAATATTTCCATGCAAATAGTTCGGCCATGTAAAACTAAAGAGTTCCAGTTGACAACATTGTCAAAGACCGCATATGAAATGAATGATTCTAACCTCAATTTTTTCAAGTATTTTGTCCATTTTGAAAAAGAGACGAATAGTTAGACGATCAATGGATAGGAGAGAAATGGATGATTTAAATCATACTTCTATGCAAATATTTTGACCATATAAAAAAAAATCAAAGGTGTCAATGCTGCTGAACAGCGCATGTCGAATGAATGATTTGAAAGAAAATTTTTTTCCAGTATTGAGTTCATTACGGGTAAAAGACAAAAATAGCTAGACAATCAATGAATACACGACAAATGGACAATTTAAATGATACGTCTATTCAAATGGTTAGTCATATAAAAAAAAAAAGAATTGAAGTTGATTACATCGTTGAAGATTACATGCCAAATGAATAATTCGAAAGAAAACTTTTTTCCAGTATTTGGTCGATTTCGAACAGAAACATAAATAGTTAGACGATCAATAGTTAGATGAAAACTGGATAATTTAAACGATACTTCTATTCAAATAATTAGTCATATGAAGAAAAAAAAATTGAAGCTGATGACATTGCTGAAGATTGCATGTTGAATGAGTAATTCGAAATAAAACCTCTTTTCAGTATTATTCCTATTTCGAAAAAATAGACGAAACCAGCTAGACAATGAACAAATATACAATAAATGAACGATTTGTATAACAGGTACATTCAGATATTTTATTTATTTCAGAAAAAAAAACTTGAGTTTCGTTGTATAATAAAGAATTTCAGATACAAAAATAGTTTAAACAAAGATTTCATACACATATTGTAATAATTGGGAAGGTAAGAATAAAGTGAACAGCATAACTAAGGATCAGGTAATAAATGAATCATTTTTACGGAAGTCTATTCAAACATTTTACTCATGTTCAGAGAAGTCAAAGCTCCTTGTTATGTTGGGTCAATTAATGGTAAACGAATTCTCCTAATCATTGTTCTATCAACATACTTTATACAAAATGAGATCAAATGTCTCGACTTTGATATACAATCAACGAATAGATAGCGGCTGAATTATTCTAACCATTATTCTATTTAAATATTATATATACTGGAAAATACGTATTCGGTGTTCTCTATGTGATCCACAAATATATAACAACCAAATGACATTAACTAATACCCTATTCAAATAATTTACTAATTGCATACAAAGAATACGGAGTCTATCACATGTCTACGGAACACATGACATATGAATGATGTATAGGAACACCACTCTATTCATATATTTTTACTCAATTTGAAATAAATACTTGAAGTTTGTAATATGGGTATAAATACAGGACACATAGACAAATTAAACAAAACTTCCATTCAGAAATATTATTCATTTGAGATTCTAAGTGATTAATTCTATTCAAATATATAATTCAATTCAAAAAAAAAATAGTAGCAGCTAACAATACAATCGGAAACAACTGAAGGCAAATGAACAGTTTCTAGATTCTATACAAATATTTTAAACTTAGTTATACGCTTGATTGATGCTTTCCTGATCAATATGATCTAATTGAAAATGACTAAAGTATAATGTTTATTCAACAGTCGCTACAGTCATATTTGGATGGCATATTCTTCTGCGATGCACCATGTTGTCAATAATACTAACAGAAGTGTCAAATGAGTCATTGCTTTAACATTGCGCATATTGTGATTATTCAAAGGAATGAATTGATGAGTTAGTGAGAATGGTTCTTTGTGTATAATTTTGTATTCATACATGCTCTCTTATATACTTATTTGCTGAGTGGGAAAGAGAAAATTGTTTTTCCTCTCATAAAAGAAGTACTCTATGATCATCATTATTTTATATTAGTCATGCGAGATAAAGCATGCGCAATTGTATTAGAAGACATTCAAAATACAATGATAGTTTAGTATTATACAAAAACAAAAATTTTTTTTTTATATAAATGTGCTTGCGTAAGCATTTTTTCATTGAGGTAAAATAAGACTGCATACTAACAGAGATATTGATGCAATTTCTATTTAATTCATAAAAACATACACTAGTGGAAAAAAAGTACAAAAACAAGGATAAACACACGATTTTTGAGTTTAATGACGTGGTAATGACGTCTTTTCCTCTCTGTATTATTGCTATTTTAAACTACTCGATTACTTTAGAAAGAGAAAGAAAAGAAAAATGCAACGAAAAGAAATGCATTAACTAATCCATCACATTTACTAGCAATAACACCTATGCAAATGATATCGTCCACTTAAACTTATGTTTTGCTAACAAATAGAACTGATAATATAAATAAAAAAATCTTATAAAAAAATCGCGTCACTATTTCTTGAATTTTGAAAAATAAGTCTAACAACTTTTTCTGTAAATGGCTTCGATATGTTTAATTATAAATTTTGTTCTTTTCATATACTAATAATAAAAATATTATAATGAGTCGAAATCTTTTTTTTTTCAAACTCAACTTATATATAGCAAATTGTAGCAAGAGTATCAGCTGTTATGGGATAATATTTTACATAGAGAGAAACAAAAGGATTCTCTTCATTTCTTCTACTGTTACTAATGACACTTTTGTCAATCCATTTTTTTCTATTATTATTACTGTTAACCTTGAATCGAAAACTTTCTGCAATTCTCCATTTTGTATGCATAATCTATACATTTTCCTTTTATTTTATTTTCTCCATGAACTAACTAGCAGTTGTCAGAACTTATTTTTTACTGGAATTTCTTGAAAATTAACTATTAAACTCTGTTATTCGTTTTAACTCCAATCATACCGACTGAAGATGAAAATTCTCTCTTTTCATCATTATGATTTTCTTCTGACCCAGTTGAAATATTTTATTTAATATTTAAAAGTAAATCTAGCCATGTAACGAAATATAATCGATTACAATAAAATAAGTTCTGATAATCATTCTTTTGATTATCATTAATTTCATTTATTCATAGAATAAAGTACATAAAATATCTTATATTGATAATCAATAAGTTAGATATAATTGATGTTCCTATTGCAGTTATACATATATGAGATACTTCTGTAAAAAACGTTTTTAATTCATCAAAATATTTCTTTTATGACAATAGGATGAGTATAGAATTTATCAGGAACACACTGGTGTCAATTCTAAAGAATCTTCTCAAGCTTGTTTTTCAAAATAAAATGGATAATGGAATAAATACTTTCCAAGATTTGTATGCACATTATAAACTCTATCTATGAAAGCCTTAATTCTTTGTATGTACTTTTGTACATGGAAAAGATAATGGAAGAAAACGTTTTTTCTCAGTTTTTCTTTCTTGTTCATCAGTATCTTATAATACAATATTGTTCTAGAGAAAGAAAAAAAATATAATGCAAAATAAGGAGAGAGTTGGAGTATTGTATATACTAAAATAGAAATATAGTCAAAATATTATATGCATCTCTTTATTATCTATATTTTCGTATGAAACGAACGACAACAACAACAACAGAAAACGAAGGAGAAAAAAATACATCAATATATGTAATGAGAGAACAAAAAAAACAAGTAATTTATTGTGTTATGTTACAATATGAAATATTTCCTTTTGTTTGAAAAATAGAAAGAATAAATGTAAAAAGTCAAACTCGATGTTCAATATGAAAGCAACAGATGGGTTAATGAAATATATAGAAATAGTCCCAAAAACAGAGAAACAAAGTACACTTCTCTTATCTGTATGTATTGTCAACATTATCTAATTATGCATATATATATACACGCTAAAAAATCGGACCAAACAAAAAAAAAAAACAGATAATATTATGCCAATTGAAAAAGAAAGAATAATATACAATGTCCTTCACGTAACCTTGACATAGATGGGATGTCTTAAGGCTTCCTAACGACATAGAACTGTGCTATCAAAAATCTAACAAGATTCAGGCCTCGCAGCCGTACTACTTTCCTGTTTTTTTCCTGATTTTGGAAAAACGTCCTGTTTTTCCTAATTTTGGTCAAAAATCCTGAATTTTTCCTGATTTTTCATAATTCATTCGCATAGTCATTATATTCGCCTTATCATGACATATTATAATATTCTTATCTTAATTTATTTTCAAAATCCATATTAAAACATTATATATTATACAATATTTTTAACAAAAACAATATAATTTGTAAAAAAAATGTTTACTTTCATCATTCATTTTTTCTTTTTTTTTCTCAATCGATTTAAATTTTCACTATTCTCAAGTAATTGAGCTTTCAAAATAGATAA
>JAJEKB010019534.1:0-22278 GCA_022393335.1 Macrotrachela quadricornifera
AATTTTTTTTCCCAAACAAATGTATCAAGTAATTTTTCATCACCATACGGATTATTTGCATTTGTCATACCCTATTTAGAATGAAAAAATTATTTTTAAAGAAAAAAACAAATAATATAAATAACTAACCATATGTTCAGCATCCCAACCACGAGCAGCTTTTTTTTTTCGTTCTTTTTCTTGTTTTTTTGCTAAACGTCTTAATCGTTTTTCATGTGGAGTTTCATATATTTTTCGAAGATTACGTTGTCGTCTAAATATTTTAATTGAGATTTAGAAAAAAAATAAAATAAAAATAAGAAATTCTTCTTACTTTTTTTCTGCTCGCATAGCTTGACGTTCTTCTTCAATTTGTTCCATAGTTTTTCCTTTAGTTGATGCAGATTTTTCACGATATTCTTCTTCATCAGTTGTTGTTGAATCATCATCAGATGAAGAAGATGATGGTGATCGACGACGATCACGATGTCGTGATTTATGATCATCATCATCATCATCACTTTTATCTCTAGTAGTTCGATGATGTTTCTTATGCTTTGTATGGCTCATTTTTTACTCTAAACATAAACTAATTATGTAGTCATTTCAACATTCATTCTTTCAAAAAAAACTAATCTATGCGTAATTATGTATATATTTACTGGATTGGATTATTATTAAAAAGCAATCACATGATAATAATTAATTAAACAATAAGTTTTTTTTCTAAATTTAAATTAAATAAAAATTTATTTAAAACAAAAGATCAATAAAAAATTTATTTATTTAATTTATAGATGTCGCTTTGAAAAGAAAAAAATTTTTTTTTTTTTATTAAAATAAAATTTTCTATAAGTATAATAGAATATTTATTTTAAAATAATTTAAAAAATTTATTCGAAATTTCTTAAATGAATAAGAAGTTAGATTAAGAAATCTTTTTTTTAAATGACAAGTCATAAACAACAACATCATCATATCAGAACCAATAAATAAGATTAGCTTTATTAAATCTTTTTTTTTCCAGTTCTATAGTACCTTATACACGTAGAAACACTTTTATTTGATCATGAATAAAAAACAACATATACGTAATATATTTTTCTTTGTCAATTTAGATATGCACGAATTGAATTGAATTTCTCATTATTATTAATCATTGGAGCATGATTACTAGCAAAAAATCTATTGATAAAAAAACTTATTTATCTTATTTTTATATATATAAATGTATGTTATTCTAAATGATTAAGCATATTCATGTCATCATCAACATCTTCATCATCACTTTTGCTTTGTGTATTAGTTAAAAGTGCAAAAATTCAATCTTGTGATAGTTAGTTTTATTGACAAAACACAAATTCATATATATATCTTTTTTCTTTCTCTATTAGACGAATGTTGTTCATATGTTGTACTTAAAATTGATAATGTTAAATCAACAACAACTGTAGTAAAAGGTTTACAACCAAGTTGGGAACAAGAATTTTATTTGTAAGTTACTTTATATTAAATAAATAATTTCGTTTAATTATTACTAATATTTTGAGAAGATTATAACTTGAATTAAAAAAAAAAACTGCCTATAAAAAGAAGATTAATTAGTATCTAATAAGTTTATTTTTATTTATGTAAATAGGCTTACAATTCAATATTAAATGAAATTAATAAATATTTTGTGATTTTCAAATTAATAATTCTTAAATAACTTCAATGATAGGTTTTCGTTTCTTTTTCTTTTTTTCCATTGATGATTAAATAAAAAATTACATTAGTACATCATATTTTACCGGATATCCCAATAGGCCTTTCCCTAAAGTAATTTCATGTAATTTTACTATTGATTGAACATAATCAGCTGACCTTCATGAAGAAATATCTGATTAAATAAACAAGATTCATTATATAATGCAATATTTTATGAAAATTTTTTTATTTTTTTTATATTTAAAAAGTGATGTACCAGATCGTTCAACTGGTCTTCAAATTGAATTATGGGAACGTGGTCAATTTTGGGATAAACTTCTTGGATTATGTCATATACGTTTGGATCGTAATGATGAACAATGTAATGCAGATTTATCTTCTGCTAATGAACGTTGGATAAAACTTGATGCTGAATTAATATATAATCGTGAAAGACAAGTAGAACGAACATGTCATCCAACAGGACATTCAATATTAATTCGTACTTATGTTGAATTACCATCTGATTTAACTGAAGAAGAATCAAAAGAATTAACTGAAAAATTTGAAATTCTTCATAATATGCTTGATAAAGAAGTAAATATAACCAAGGTTTTGTTAGTTTTTTTTTTCTTGTTGTTTTTTTTTCTGTTCCCTTGAGTTTTTGTCGTTCTCGTGTCTTTCAGATGACTTTTTAATTTTATGTGCGTCAACTAAGCTCGATGTCAATGACGATCAGTTACAGAATTCCTGTACTATCAACAGACTGAATAAAAAATAGCGACAAAAAAAAAAAAGAACGTATAATCCTAACAATAATCATCGTTATTTCTTTTCTATTCAATAGAGAACAGGAAGACGAGGGGAGTCAAAAAAAAAAGGGGGGAAAAAGAAAAGTAATCGTGTTGTATTGATGTACGCATACTAATCTATAGCTTTATGATGTGTTAGTTAGTCACAGTGTCTTGATGATCATGACATGTTTAAGCTTACAATATATATATTTATGGAAATCTCTTGACATTCATTTTCTTCTTTGTATTTTCTTTCAATAATAAACTATTCATTTATTGTTTTGTTTTTTAGGGTCGTCAATTTCAAGATGTCACATTGGATGAACTCAATACAATTGCAAATATGCATTCTGATCAACATGTAAGTTTATCGTATCTTTTTTTTGGTGTATTATCTATGATTTAAGTAATGGAGAAGAGTTAAAATAACACTAACGATAATATTCATCTTTAATTTAAGAAGATCGACAGCTATATTGCGTGTGAAAAAATGACGTTTCTTCTCTTACTTTTTTTTTGTTTGATTTTGTTAAAAGAAAATACTAAACTGACATATTTAATATTTAATATGTAGAAATGGGATGAATATATGTCGTTTGCATTTTCTTAATTGAATTCATTAGAAGTTAAGAATAAAATAATGTGAAAAAGAAACTTTTTTTTTACAAACATTTGCAAGATTAAATGACGAATGTAAGCTACCTTTTTTTTTTCTTTTTCTTATAAAAAATTATTGTATTTTATTATGTACTAGTTTTTAATTAAGTCTAGAATAAAATAAAGTTTATTCCATTTTAAATTAGTTAATATTCATTATCAATATTATTACTACGCATAAACAGTACAAAGCATCTTTGATTTTTATCAAAGAAAAAACTTGAAATAAGTTTTTATCTATATGAATTCGAGATATCGTGCTGATATATTACAATCTATATAATTTATATTATATAACTTTTTATAAGATTTACATAAATAAAAAAAAAAGGAATAGTCGTGTTATGCTTAATCTTTTGTTTCAATAGACTGCAGGGATCAAAATCTATCATTTTGGGCATATTTAATAAAAGAAAAAAAACTAAAATCAGAACTACAATAATGAATATAATATTCTTTTTATGTTATTTTTAAAAATAAATAAATAAAAGAATATATTCAAATGAATAAAGTAAATATATCTAGTTATTCATTAAAATTAAAGTGTATTATTTGAAAATATTATATATTTGATTAAGATGCAGTGATGCTTACAGAACAGGGTAACCCTATCTTGATTTGTTTTGTCTCAGAATAGGATAAAAATAATTTTCTTCATTTTAATATGAAACAACAGAATGAAGGGCTTTATAACCTGCATATTTGTACAGTAAGTTTTTATCATTAATAAAAGCGCTTTTTTTCATGAAACGAATGTTGATTACAAAATGAGTATATTTAAATATTCTAGAATTTTAAACATGTTTTCGATTAACATCATAAATCAAATGAGTTTCTTAAAATAAATATGACCGAAAAGAAGTGTTTTCATTTTATTTTTACATATAATCAGAATTATGACAGGAGATGTTCTCCATCGAACAGACAGTGCAACTTGTCCTGGTCATATAGCTCAAATAACCATGAAGTCTGCATAATTATTAAAGAATCATCAACATAAATTTCCATTTCTTTTTTTTTTTAGTACTATTTGATATTTTCTATATATTCGCACGACATTAATTAATGTAAAGAGAAAATCTCGTATTTTTGGTTGAATCTTAAATGAAAAATAAATGATATATTTATTAAATAAAGACCTATAGTAAAACTTATGAATCAAAAGTTTTCTATGATATTTGAATTCAATTAAAAAACGCAAATGAGACCAGGTATCGATTCTACAGCATATCTAGACTGTCATTGTGAAGGAGAACAGACGGTTTTTTTAAGCTTTTTTTTTTTTTAATCAATAAAGAAAAATGCGAAAATATTATCCTGTAAATATTTCTATTAAGAAATGCAATTTAACATATAAAGTATGTTGTGCATATTTCCTCGATAAGTTAAAAAAAAATACTATTATTCAATATTCAGATACATAGATTAGGGTAGTTTCTCTTTTATTTTCATAGTTTTTAGTGTTTATAATTATTATTTAGATATAAAATTTTATTCAGACAGATTGTTATATTTGACTTTTATAAGATTTTTTTGTTGATAAAGCTGTATTTTCTTTATTAATTAAATTCTCTCATGTTTTGAAAGTTATATTCAAGAGTAGATAAGCATTATTATTTTTAATCAATGATAGACGAGTGGTTTAGGCATTTTTTTATACAGGTAAAAATTTCACATTCAAAGATTTTGTTTTTTTTTTTGAATAAAATCTTAAAGAAATCTATCATTCTTCTTTTATTATTATTATTTCTAGATTTAAATAAAGATTTGACTGATAAGGTTAAGCCATTATTCTAACTACTGTATAGAAAATAATTTAAAAAAAAAAATTAAGCAACTCATTTTTATTACATATCATCATTCTTAAAGACATCTTCAATTTAATTTGCTCGATAGGGCAAAAAATTGAATTTATATTAAGTTCTTACAGATAAAAGAAAGATTCTTTTTCAATCGTTTCTTCTTCTTCTTTTTTTTTTATTATAGACACATTTTTATAACGTTGCATAAATAAGAGTGTCAAGTACATATATATTTTATTTTTTTTAAATAGAATTTATTTTGATACTATTGAGAAAACAAGAGAAATAATATAAAGAAAAATATTTCATTTCATTTCATTATTATCAATTTTAGAATAAAGGTATGTCTAAAATAAGTTTTATAAATTTAGAATTGAGGAGCTAACTGAATTCAAGAATTTTCTTGATCAATGTTTAATATCAGCCATACGTTCTTCATACTCAGTTTTTTTTGTGCATCATAATAACATAGTTACTATTACATACATCCAAATATAGATTAGCTCCCGGTTCAAAACTATATGTTCATCAATTCTTAATGACAATGTTGATGATTATTTGTAAAACTTATTACCTCCAGAAAGCATATACTCATTTAGACATATCTTTATTCTAAAACTAAAAACGATTAAATAAGATATTTTTCTTCTTTATATTATTTCTCTTAATACCATAAAAATAATTTATTTTCAAGTAAATAAAATATATTGATGATATACAAAAAGATTTTATTTTATTTTTTTGTCTCTGAAAAAATTGATTGAACTATTATTTGTAATTATATTGTTTAGTGAGACAAATACACTATTCAATACTATGCAAGTGATAACTACCATTAAATAGACAAAATGTTTTAATCTATTATATTTTATCAAATGTAGTGATCCAACCCATGAGAAAAGTCTCCTTATGTCGGGTCGAATGGTTCCTTTTGAAATCGTCTGAATAGATTCCGAATATTCCATAAAATAGAACTAAAGAATGAATATATATATATATATATATTAATTTAATTAATAAATATATATTTTTTTTTGTAGTATCCTCTTCCTTATCGACAATTAAGTAATCGTTCTCATTCACATTGTAAGTAATTTTTATTAAAAAAAAAAGAATATTTAATTTATAATAAAACTAAAAAAAATATTTATTTAGTTTCGGATGATAGTGATTATACATCCGATGTATCATATCCAATAAATTCTCAAGCAAATGTAAATTATCCTGTTTCATCAATATCAAAATCAAATGATAATAATTCATCTTCAACAACTCTAACTAAAAAACCATTAGCATGTGTTCAACCAGTTATTCGTACTTTATCTCCACGATTAAATCACGATCAAATAGAAAAAACTGATTCATTAATACAACAAGAACCACTTTCATATGTTAGTCAACCACGAAAAATGACAACACAATTGTCAAATGAACAAAAGTAAGTAAAAAGAAAAATATTTATTTATTTTTTCTTTTTAAATATTGTCTTGTCTATATACTATAATTAGAAACTAGCAAAAAAAAAATAATAATTCAGGTAAAATATATTTTGCTGCTCATATTGCATGCAAACAAAAGAGAAAAAAAATAACTATGACATGTGTATTTATTTCTCACAGTTTGAATAGAGAAAATTATTTTGCATGTGTTGATTTGTTTTGTTTTTCTTTTTTTTTTACATCTAATTCTAATTTAACAAGGTTTCTTTTATTATACATAATAATTAAATTAATGTCAAATGTTACTTAAAAATAGAAAAAAAATATATATAATTTAGTTCTAATTGATGTAAATATATCAAATTAATTTAAGAAGAAATTTGCATGTTTAATAATGAAAAGAATAAATTTAAAATAACATCAGTTGGTAAAGTTAATCTTTATGAAAAAGAAAATAAAATGAAATGTTCCATTAAATTTTTTTGCTTTTCTTTTTTTTTTATTATTTACTTATTCTGTAACAACGCGCTCCGATTAGCATTGATAATCAAGTATGATTTAATAATGCAATAAAACGTCTGTCATGTTAATCGTCACGTAGAAATAGATATCAATGAATTTTTCACTTGATTAGCTGTTTTGCATAAATAAATAATATTAATATATTGTTAGATGAATTTATTACTTTATGCTTAGACATGTATAAAAGAGAAAAAAAAATTTTTTTGTTGTTGTTGTTGTTGTTTTTTTTTCTAATTGTTAAATCATTCTCTTTTGATTAGTTTTAGCACATTATGAGTTCTGATTTATTCAATTGATCGATATAAATATGACAGAAAAAAGGATGCCATTTTATTATCCGGGATTTTTTTTAATCTGTATATGAGAAAAAAAAAGAAAGAGAATGAGATAGACGATCTCATTCTTACTCAAAATGAGCATATTAAGAGAATATATGAAGAACGAGAAGAAATCTTTTTCTATCTACTGCTTTTGAATAGAAAAGCAAAAACAAAAGAAAAGGATTTAAGCAACATTACTCGTCGAACTAAGTAAAAAAAAAAGAAAAGAGAAAAGATGGAATGACGAAGAAAATCAATGTCGGTTTTCTAATTTATTAATGAGCAAATACACATTCTCGCATTCTCACCCTCCTTCTTCTTCCTTACTATTGCCTAGAAAACAGAGAACAAGATATACAGAAATGATGATGACGAGAATGGAGGATTGAATCATATAAAGAAAGTCTCTGTCGGGTATTTTTTTCTTTTTTTTTTTTTTGCATGTGTATAACTGGTAAAGAAAAATGAGAAGGAAAATAAACGACAAAGCGTGTTCTTGCTTCCCTCTCGTTCTTGTTCACTATGTTTGGATGGTTGCATGATGCACTTGCCAATACTTCCCCTTCTCCCTCTTACCGTCATTCAATGATACCATCTCCTTTTTTTCGACAAAAAAATCATAAAAAAACTGATTTATATTCTTCTTCATCATCATCATCAGATGAAACAGATGATGTATCTAATGATAATTCATTTTATCATAATCCATATCATTCAAGTGGACAAATGAATTATATTGATGTTCCACAACAACAATATAGTAATGAATATACATATCCAACATATATTGCACATGAACAAATATCTAATACAACAAATCAATCACTTGATGAACAAATTCATGCAAAATTATTATCATTACAACAACGTGGAAATCAATTTCAATCATATATGCATAAACAATATAATTATGCATATCGAAATCGAACATTACCAACACCTAATGCATCATTTATTTCGAAATTAAATAAAGAACAACCTAATACGAATGAAGAACAATTTACTAAAGAAGAAAATTATGATAGAATACCCGTTTATTATTCTAATCAATATACAAATCTTGATGGACATTTTGATTTTGCATCTGTTGTTTTCTGGTATCGAAATGTTATGCAATCTGTCAAAAAATTTATGTGAGTGGAAAATTAGAAAAAAAAAAAATAATTCAACTAAAATTTCTATTTATATATATATATAATAATAATAGTTAATTCTATTTATTTTTTTTCCTTTCTTAAATAATCTCGGATTATTATTTATTTTCTTCATATTATAAGCATATATTTGCACATTCATTTGCATTCATCACTATATCAGATGATTAACTTTTCCTTTTGAATTTCCATCAAATATTTACGGTTAAATAATTTATTTTCAATGGTTAATTTCAAATATTTAGTCGGATGGTTTGATTTAAAATATAAATGAAAGGTCTCATGTTCGAATCTCATTATATGGATACAATATGGCACGTGTATCAACTTACATATATATATAGTTGATAACACTACTTTTGTAATCCAAAATAAAAATTTAATATTCTTTGCAACATTCACGTATGATTACATTCATTTGTGAACTACTTAAAAGACGAACAAAATGAGAACTTTTATTTTCATAAAAAAAAAAGAAAAAGAAAGAATTAATCGAATCATTGAACATAAAATTATTTTTTCCTTGAAAGCTTTCCGACAGGCTACAAAAAAAAAATGTCATTGCTTATTAAAAAAAAAAAGCGTATCATATATATTTATATATATAACAATGAATAATTGCGTAGAAAATTTTTTTTAATATAAGTTTCAGATATTGGTTTTTCCTTTCATTTAAACATGGCATTAAAACAGGAAATAATAAATATAAATGGAATTTCAACTCATATATATCAAATAGGAAATTTATTATTATCAAAAAGAAGTATTGTAATTATTCCAGGTAATCCTGGTCTTGGCGGTTTCTATATTCCATTTGCTCATGAACTTTATAATTTATTTAATGAAAATATTTCAATTTTAATTATATCACAAGCAGGTCATAGTCCACCATTAAAACATTGTTTTACATTAAATGAACAAATTAAACATAAATTAGAAACAATTGATAAATTAATATTAAAAAAAAATTCAAATCATCGATTAATTTTAATTGGTCATTCAATAGGATCATTTATGGTTTTAAATATGCTTGATAAATTAGAAAATAATTTAGATCGAGCATTTCTTCTTTTTCCAACAATTGAACGTATGAAAGAAAGTTTAGCAGGACAACGTTTTACACGTTGGTATCCAATATATATTTATCTTTTACCATTTTTATGTTTTATTATTAATTTAATATTCCCATTTGTTTGGTTAAAAAGAAAAATAATTTCATATTATTTTTCCAATACACCATCAAGTGATCGTACAATTTTAGTTGATACAGTTCTATATGATTTATTAAATCCAATAACAATAAAAAATCTTTTACAAATGGCTAATGAAGAAATGTCTGTTGTTAAAAAACGTAATGATGAAATAATAAAACGTTTTTTAAATAAAATAACTTTTTATTATGGTACTAATGATCATTGGGTACCAAATGATATTGCTAAACAAATGAAAAATATTTATCCCGAAGGAGATATTATTGAATGTACTAATAAATATTTGCATGCATTTGTTTTAAAACATTCAAAAGAATTAGCTAACATTGTTTTTGATAAAATTGCTTAACATTTATATTTTTTTTTAAAATAAACTTAACTTTCTTTTTTTCTGTTTGTTCTTTTTTAGTCCAAATAATGATCCGCATCATTTTGGACATCTTGAACGAGATGAATTTAATGGTCATCATTATTCATTAAGTAGTCAAAGTCGTCGATCATCAAAACAAAATAATTCTTTACCAAATAATCAAAATGAAAGACCTAGTACAACTTTATCAGCGCCAAAAGTTAAATGGTTTGAAGCTGTTCGAACTGTTAAACAATTAAATCAAGTAAGAATTATTTTTATTCTTATCAACAAAAAAAAAATATATATGAAATTATTTAGTTTTTCGCGTACGCATTTGACCTTCATACTTCGCGTGTTTTTTTGCTGTAAAAAAAATTTGTACTTTGTTTCGTGATGATCTAGGGAACAGCAAGTCGTTAAAAGCTCATTAAAACATGATGATAAAATTTCATCATCGTACTAATACCATCCATTTTCTGATCTTTAAACAGCAAATCATAGAAAAAGACGATTATGATTTATACATTTGATTAATTTACAATCATTGTGATATTTTAAATCAATATTTTAAAGCTTTATTTTTAATATCGATTTTCTACGTCGTAATAATGTAACGTATAAGGTTACAGAGTATTTCGTATTTATTATTCGTTTTCAGGATAATATATAAATATTTTTATTGTTTTTTAATTTAATTATTATTAAAAAGAAAAAAAGAAATTTTCTCTTTCTACTTTGAAATTTATATAAAATATTAATGAAAAGAAATTTGTTATAATATCTAAAGTCACGCATAAATTAAATATTTAATATTTAACCAAAAAGAAAAAACGAGAAAACGAGAAAATCTTTTGACGATAAAATGACATATATACAGCTGTGTCAGTATGATTTACTTGTTGATGTATCATTCAGCACACGCATGTATATACTTCAATAATTGAGTTTTTTTGTCATTTGATAAATCATCAATCGTTGATCGACTGTGTTTTGTAACAGCTGTTGCTTTTCTCTTTTCTATGATAAAGAAAACGAAGAAGAAAAAAAAAAGGTTTTGCTTCTCAGTTCGTTGATAAATACTTGATTCACTGCTGTTACAAACATAACATATAAAAATAATGTATTCAACTCCAAATTCCCGATCAAATTCAATAGGTAAATTATTTCGTCGTCGTTCAACAGCAACAACATCAGGTGTTGGAGAAAGTTTATATGAAGATGATTTAGAATGGGATAAATCAGATTTTACTCGACATTTACCTGAATCTGATGCATTATCATCATATGATGTTAATGAAATGGCTGAAATTTTACGTAATCGTTTTCTTGAATTTGATATGTCATCACAAATAGGTGGACGTTCAACAACACCATCACGTCAATCATCATTAATAAGTGATATATTAACACCAATGACAAATAATGATTTTACAGTTGAAGAATTTCTTAAAAATAGTTCTATATCACCTAAAATAACATTTGATATTGAATCATTATATGAAAATCAAATATTAAAACGTCCATTTCATCGTAGTTTAACAAATTTAAATATGAAAACACATGAAAAAACTTTACTTTTATCAAGACATTTATCATTAATGGATATAACATCAATTGAATGGACATTTTTAAAACATGCAACACCACGTGCATTATTATTAACAAAAGCAAATCATCGAACATCATTTAGTCATATACCTCAATCAATGGAACCCTCACCCGAACCATTTTTATCTAATATAAAAACAAGTTTAAATTTTTCACGTTTATCGAAATTAGCTATGATACGTTTATATATGACTAAAATAAGAGAAAAAGTTTATACATTTGTTTTACAAACAATTCAACCAACTAAACCAACACCAATGCCGGTTATTACAGAAGAAACAATTGAAACATATGATATTATTGAAGAATAGAAAGAACCATTTTTGTTTTTTTTATTTTTATTATATTGCGTGCGCATTGAACTTAAGAAATTTCATTTGAATAATTAATGAAAAAAAGTTTCAAATTTTCTCTCTCGTTTTTTTAGTAATATTAAAATTTAATTATTTTTTTCCTTTTTATCATAAACCTCAAATGAGGATGTCAAGATCTTTTTTTTTTTTCATGTTTATGAATATTCATTTTATTTTCTTTCACATTTTAATCTCGAAAGGAATTCTGTTAATAGTTCCTGTAATGCGATATATAAAATAATAAAGATTTTTCTTTCTCAATCGTTTTAAAATAGATATAGATACTTTAAGATCTTTCGAATTAATATCATAAATAAACGAAATTACAAGTTATATATATATAACATCCTTCTGCTTATATTCGTAATCGAAATGTTTTATATCGATTTTTAGTCGTATTAATACTCAAAGGAGATTATTGCGTGACATAACTAATGTCGAATAGAACAAGTTCTATTTAGATGCTTGTCTTTTTTTTTTTGAAAAATCATATGAGAAAGAAAGAGAATAAACATTAGATTAATGATATGTCTTGTATAAGTTGTTTATCGATTTGTCCTCTATTATTATACAATAATAATAATAATGATGATGATGATGATATTTATCTAAATTCAAATTTAATATTTAAACAAAAATTAACATCATATGTGAAACGATTAAATCAACATTTTAGTTTTTCTTATAATAAGAAAGATATTGATGAAGAATTTCATCATATATCTTTAATAGATTATGAAGATGTGAGTTTCTTTTTTTTTCTTTCTTGATTGTATAAAAATATTTTGAAAGATATATATGTATATACATAATTATTTATTTATTTTTGTTATAGAATTCTCATAGAAAATTCATTGATCAAGTAACAAAATTAAAAGAAATATCTTCAACTAATCAAAATAATTCACCGATTACAAGGCGAATTTTACCAGGAATTACAAATATTAATAATGAAAATACTGAAAATAATGGAAGGTATGTTCTATTGATTTTAATATTAAAAAAAAGCCTGATTTTTATGTAAAAAATTATTGAGACATTCATAATTTATTATCTTAATAAAAATGTCATCATAAATATTAAAAAAAAATAAATTTTTGTTTTAGTAATATATCTATTGATCAACAAGCAAATAATGCATTGTATAATTGTATGGATAGTACGTCGGATATACCTGATGCTAAAACAGTTCCATTAGGTCTTGATATGGTAAATAAATAAATGAAATTTTTTCTTTTTTATTTTTATTAATAATTTTATTTAGGGTATAACCGTAGCTAAACGATCAGCTGGTGTTCCAACTGGTATTGGAAGACCTAATTTAAATGATGAAGAACTTGTAAATAATAATAATAATAATAATAATAATAAAATAATCTATATATAATTTTAGCGTACTCATGTATATAAAAAAACTTTACAAGCATTAATTTATCCAATATCATTAACAACTCCACATGAATTTGAATTTTGTTCATTTGCACATCCAACATATTGTTATGAATGTGAAGGTTTATTATGGGGTATTGCACGACAAGGTTTAAAATGTCGAGAATGTGGTGTTAAATGTCATGAAAAATGTAAAGATCTTCTTAATGCTGATTGTCTTCAACGTAAGTACAAAAAATTTTTTTTTTTTTATTATTTTATGTAAATTAAATATTATTATATTTGTTGTTTTGTATCATATATATTGTGGTATATATCATTGTTATTCTAGTATCATTAGTTCATATGTTCTATCCTGATACAGATCTCGAAGAGATAAAATATTCTACCGTCGAGGAGACATGTATGCAATAGTTTTGAGTTAATCAATATATTTTTTTCTAACTCATATTTCTCTTTATTTCGCTTATTTCTATTTCCATTCAATCTGAATTCCTTATTATTACGCTTTTATTAATACACACGAGCTATTTATTAGTTAATATCCCCTCCTGCACATACATATTTACAAGTTGTTAACCGAATTTATTTTGATATTATCAATTTTTGTTTGTTTAATTAGAATGTTTCAAATATAATTTTTTGATAAATAGGTCGAGCACAGAAAAATGCTAGACATGGTGCTGATGACAAAGCAAAAAATTTAATGGAAGCCATGCATGAAAAAATGACATTCAGAGAAAGTACAAAAGCACCTTTATTTAAGACGATCAGGTAGAAAAAAATAATTTTTTTTTTTTTTTATAATCTTATCTATAAATAATTTTTTTTTAGAGATGTATTTAATGTTGATGAAAAATCTCATGTTGGTCATATGAAAGCTGTTAAACAAAGTGTACTAGATGGTACATCAAAATGGTCAGCTAAACTGGCAATAACTGGTAAGAAAATCATTTCGTTATTAATTTTAAAAGAAAAAAATTTAATTTTAGTGATAAGTGCTCAAGGTTTAATAGCTAAAGATAAATCTGGTACATCAGATCCATATGTTACTGTTCAAGTTGGAAAAGTTAAAAAACGAACAAAAACTGTTTATTCAGAATTAAATCCAACATGGAATGAAAGATTTTTTTTGTAAATTTTATTTTCAAAAACTAAAAAAGAAAAATATTTTTCTATATATATATATTATTTTAATATTTAGTGAATGTCATAATTCATGTGATCGAATTAAAGTTCGTGTATGGGATGAAGATGATGATATACGTGCAAAATTAATGCAAAAATTAACACGTGAATCGGATGATTTTCTTGGACAAACAATAATTGAAGTTCGAACATTATCAGGTGAAATGGATGTTTGGTATAATTTAGAAAAACGAACAGATAAATCAGCTGTTTCCGGTGCTATTCGTCTTCATATATCAGTTGAAATAAAAGGTGAAGAAAAAGTAGCTCCATATCATACACAATATACTTGTTTACATGAAAATTTATTTTATACACTTTGTGAAAATAATAATTGTCAACCAATTATTCCTGATGTAAAAGGAGTAAGAAATAATAATAAGAATAATAAAATGTTAATTTATATATATATATATATATATATATATTTAAAAAGGATGATGCTTGGAAAGTTTATTTTGATGAAACTTCTCAAGAAATTGTTAATGAATTTGCAATACGTTATGGTATTGAATCAATTTATCAAGCAATGACGTAATTTATTTAATTATTTATAATAAAAATATATAAATATATTATTTTCTATAGACATTTTGCATGTTTATCAACGAAATATATGTGTCCCGGTGTTCCTGCTGTGATGAGTACTCTTTTAGCGAATATAAATGCATATTATGCACATACAACAGCAACAACTGCAGTATCAGCAGCTGATCAATTTGCTGCTTCTAATTTTGGTGTATGTTAAAAAGAAAATTTAATTGATTATTATTAAATAAAATTTTTTGTTTTTAGAAAGATAAATTTATAAAATTACTTGATCAATTACATAATTCAATTCGTATTGATTTATCAATGTATAGAGTATGTTATTAAGATTTATTTAATATTATTTATTTATATTAAATATTTAGAATAATTTTCCATCATCAAGTATAGAACGAATGCAAGATTTAAAATCTACTGTTGATCTTCTTACATCAATAACATTCTTTCGTATGAAGGTAAAATTCTTTTCTTTTGATTAATTTAATAATTTAAAATTTTTTTTTTTAATAATTTATTTAAAGGTTCAAGAATTAAGTTCACCACCTCGTGCATCTGGTGTTGTTAAAGATTGTGTTAAAAATTGTATACGTCATACATTTAATTTTTTATTTGCTAATTGTGAAGATGTTTATAAACGAGAATCAAAACAACAAAATGATACAATAGAAAATAATAATAATGAACAAAATGATGATGGAACACAAATAACATCAACAAATACAAATACAACTAATATTGTTGGACCAAGTGTTAAAAGTTTAGAGTTTTGGCATCATTTTATGTATTTATTAACACGTATTATTAATGAAGATCGAGAAAGATATAGTTTAGTATTAAATCAGTAAGTTTTTCTTTTCTTTTATTTATTTATTTATATAATATTAATATTTATTATTTAGATTTCCATCGGAACTTAATGTTGGTCATATTAGTGCAGAAAATATATGGAAATTATTATCAGCAGAATTAAGAGAACATTTAGAAGGTAAATTTATTAATTTTCGAAAGAAAAACAAACAAAATAGATTTAAGACATTATTAATAAACTTTACACATTCTTATGATAATATTTTTTTTTATTTTAGAACATGTTCGAATACCACCTGAACATCGTGAAATAAAAATTGCTGAATATATGAAATTTCATTTTACAGTTAAACGATTTTATGATACATCAGTTAAAATAATTCCAGAAATAAAACATACTTCACCTGAATATCCTAAGTAAGTAGAGTTTCAACATGCCCTAAAAAATTTCAACGGTAATAAATTGATTGATGAGATTTTTCTGTTTGAACATGAAAATATAACAACAAAACAAAAAATTAATATTTTATTTTTGTTCTTTTAAAGATGGTTTGAACCATTTGTTATACAATGGCTTAATGAAAATGATGTTATGTCTATGGAATATCTTCATAATGCACTTGAAAAAGATCGACAAACTGGGGTAATTTTTATTTAATATTTCTTTCTTTCATTCTTAAATATCTATCTATCTTTTTTTAAAGTTTCAACAAACATCTGAACATTGTTTATTTTCATCATCAGTTGTTGATGTATTTGCACATTTACATCAATGGCATGGAATAATAAAAAGTCTTGAATTAAATGATTCAAATATAATTGCTGCATATATGAGACGTTTTTCTATGACTATTGCACAAGTATTACTTGGTTATGCAAATGCTATACGTCGAACATTTGAACATGTTGCTGAACAAGAAAATGTTTGTTTAACATTAATGAATAATATTCAACAATTAAGATTACATTTAGAACAATTATATGAATTAATGGGTGGAGCACAATTAGATGATGATACAAAATTTCGATTAAATGAATTACAAAAACAATTAAGTGATGTACTTGATGAATTAAGTTCAATGTTTGTTAAAACTATGAAACCAACTATAAGACAAACAATTGAAGAAGGTTATAAACAATTACAACAAATAAAAGGTAATCAAATGGGATCAGGAAATAATAGTGGACAACAAAAAGGTGCTGAACTTGTTACAAAATCGTTACTGGATTATCTTGATCAAAGGTATGAAAAATTTTAAAACTTTTAATTATTTTTTTTATCTAAATCAGATATATCTTTATGACATAAACAGGAAAATAATACTTTATTAATGATTGAGAAAAATTCTACATGCATGTAATTCATAAAGATATTGACAGTTAACTTTTCTCGACATTATTAATATTTAAATCATATTTAGTATTATCATAGTTTAAACTTATGTCTAGAAAAATGAATTAAATTTCATTTGATTTTAAATATAATTTTTATTTAGATTAACATTTCTTGCACGTGCATGTGAACAGACAAAGACTGTACTCAAACGTTTGCTAAAAGAATTATGGAAAGCTGTTATAAGTGATTTAGAAAAAGTTATTGTTTTACCACCATTTGCAGATTCAAAGAATTTATTAACACTTCCAGCAGCTAAAATTGAAGATGCTTATCGTCTTTTATCTGGAGTTTGTATTTTTTTATTTATTTTTAATAAATATTTTTTTATATTTATTAATATAGGAATTAGGTCGAGATAATGATCGAAGTTTGACACAAAAACAATGTCAAATATTAGATCGTGGTTTAGAAGATTTAAAAGAATTTTTTCATGCTGGTGGACAAGGTTTAAAGAAAAATTATCTTGAAAAAACATTAGAATTACAATCACTTAAATATGCACTTTCATTATATACACAAACAACTGATTCATTAATTAAAACATTTGTTAAAACTGAAAAAGATCAAGGTAAAGAAAAAAAAACAAACGAATTTGTTTTTTTAACAATTTAATTAAATTTATTTTTCTTATAAAAGATCGTCCAGCATTAGAAGAATCTTTTGGTGAAGTATCAATTCAAGTTGATTTATTTACACATCCTGCTAGTGGAGAACATAAAGTTACTGTCAAAGGTATAAAATAACAATAAAAAATTAATATATAGAAAAATTTTTTAATTAATATTTATAAATTTAGTTGTAGCTGCAAATGGTCTTAGATGGCGTACAACTGGAATGTTTCGTCCATATGTTGAATTAGCAATGTGTGGTCCACATTTAAGTGATAAAAAACGAAAACAAACAACTAAAACAAAGAGTAATACATGGATACCAAAATATAATGAAACATTTCATTTGTAAATTACTCTTATTTTTTTTTTGTTTTCAATTGTTAAAAAAAAAATCTGAATTTTTATTTTAGTTTATTGGGTAATGAAGAAGAACCAGATTGTTATGAATTAAATGTTGCTGTTAAAGATTATTCATTTATGCGTGAAGATCATATTATTGGATTAAATGTTATTAAATTAGTACAAGTTGGTGAACAAGGTTCATGGTCATCTTGGGTACCATTAGGTTCTCGTATTAATTTTGATGATACAGGTTTAACAATATTACGAATATTATCGCATAGAACGAATGATGAATTAGCAAAAGAATTTGTTGCACTTAAGTCAGCAAGACGACATAAAGAAGATGTGTGATTTTACTTTCTTTTTCTCTCTCTCTCTCTTTTTTGTAAAGCTATTTTCAATATATTTCTGCATGTATTTGCGATGTCTGTATTCTTTTTCTTTTTTTATAGTGCTAATCCCTAAAAACAAACTGTTTTTTTGTTTCTTTTTGTTGTTTATTCTTATTTTTCGCATACGTTTTTTGAATTATGTTATAAACAAGGAATAAATCAATGGATAATATCATCTGTGAATATTTAATGTTTGACATGAACTATGAGAAGTAGTGAACAAATTATATTCTTCTCAATGTATTAGATAATATTAGCTATCTGTAATCGATATATCAATAGGATAGACTATCACGTTAAAATTTATGAGTATGAATATTTTTGATTACCAATATGTATTTGTTATAACACGATCACCAAATTTACTAATATGATTACAGATAGTATAAGAAATAGCATATCTACTTATACACCATAACACGAGAAAAAAAATTACATAAAGAACAACAAATCGTAGAAATAGACAATTTTACTGAACAATTATGGTAGTGATGCTTTACGAACCTTTTTTTGATGGTCTGAAGTTTTTCATTTTTCAAATGGTGTATAATGAGTTTGAATGGTATGAAAAAGCCCAAAAGAAGCAAAGTCGAAAAAAAAGTGTCGAAAGTGCTATTGGTGCAACTTCAGATACTCCCATCCTCAAGATTGTTTTCAAGAAAATATTAAAGTTGACAGCCTATCTTGACTATTACGTTTTTCTTTCTTTCCCCAAAAATTGTCGAGTGTTGTTTGCGGTACGGCACATAATCTCTTTAAGTCAATACTGTCGATGTGTGCAGTGGATGACATTCTTTACAATGATAATGCAAGGAAAAAGATAAAAAAGATACTTCATTCAACAGTAAATATAAACAATTGTTTCAAAGAACACATTATTTTGTTGTTGAAAAATCGAGTAGAATAAGAGTGGTGTTTTTTTTGTCAGTAATTAATGTGATATTAAAAACATGGCTACCAGCAAAAAGCAATTAACTGACGTATTGAGCTCAACAAAAATGACCGATCAATCTATAAATTCTAATCTTGAATCATTCGCTTGTTTATGGCTTGATCAAAATGTTGATTTAACACAAGATAATCGAGATACTCAACAAGAACTTCGTCAAGTCATCAATCTTCTTCGAACATTCAATAATAGTGATCAATGTGAACGATATATTCAACAGATAGCTGAAGAAAAAGTTGTTCTGATCGTATCCGGTTCATTAGGTCGACAGATTGTACCTCGACTTCATGATCTTCCACAATTTTTAGCATGCTATGTCTTTTGTCAAGATAAGAAAGCCAGTGAACAATGGGCTAATAAATATCACAAGGTAAAATATTTTATAAGATTTATATTCTTACCTTTTGATTTAAATATGTCAGGTACTTGGAGTTTTTGTTGAGCGTGTCAAGCTTGTTGCTCAGATATCCAAAGATCGAGCCGTTCGAGGCAAAGTACAAGATGGTGCTTCAATATCAATAATTACTTCAGGTGCTCAATCTCTTCAAGCTCGTAATGCTATTTTTATGTGGTTTCAGTTATTTATTGAAGTTCTCCTTCGAATGCATCATAAATCTAGTGATCGCAAAGAACTTATTAACATTTGTGAGAAAAGTTATAAAGGCAATCATCAAGAAATAGAAATTATTGATGAGTTTGAAAAAACCTACAGACCAGAAAATGCGATTTGGTGGTATACACGTGAATCATGTTTTTATCGAATGATGAACAAGGCCTTACGTGTACAAGATTTTGACATGTTATTTGCTCTTCGATTCTTTATTACCGATATTGCAAAACAAATTAAGAATGAATACGAAAAGTTTATTCGTGTTTATCGTGGTCAAGTAATTGGATTAGACGAATTAGAACTAATGAAAAATAGCATTGGTAAATTTCTTTCGATGAATTCTTTTCTATCAGCCAGTCGTCAGCGATCGATTGCTCTTGATTTTGCTCGACTGACTCCAATAACTGATGGTACACAACGACTCATCTTTGAAATTGAAATTAATCCTCGTTTACAAACAAAAGCTTTCTCTAATGTTACTCAAACAAGTTATTTTCAGAATGAAGATGAAATATTAATTATCCTTGGTGCATTATTTCGCATAGAAAAAATTATTGAAGATAAAAAAGATTGAATATGGATGGCTCGAGTATCTTTATCCAGTGAAGATGATTATCATTTAAAAGAAATGTTTTCTTACATGAAAAAAACAATTAATGACGATGCCGACCTAGATTCCCTCGGAAAAATTTTAATCGAAATGGGTGAATATGATCAAGCACAAAAATGTTACAGAAAAATGTTGGATGAAGCTAAACTTGTCATGGGAAATGCTGAGTTCGGACTTGGGAAGGCACTTGTCCGTAGCGAAGAAAGTGAAGAAAGTCTTATGCATTTAGAAGAAGCAATTCGAATAAGACACCTTATTTTAGGACAGGATCATGCAGATGTAGGAGAGTGCTACAGTTTGATCGGGACGCTGCAATGGTACGTACGGAGTGACTATGACCAAGCATTGTTGAATCTAAGAAAAGCAGTCGAGATCCAAGAAAGTACGCTTCCACCAGATTCTCTTGCTCTCGCTAGCACGTACCATTGTTTAGCCACTACATATCACTTAATGAGAGAAAACGATATGGCTCTGAAATTTTATAAAAAAACTCTCAAAATCCGACAAAAAGTCTTACCTCATGATCATCCAAATATTGCTACAACATACAACAATTTAGGCAAATTCTATGAAGATAATAAAGATTATTCACAAGCAATGGAATACTTTAAGAAGTCATTTGCTATCAGCTGCAAAACTTTACTACCGGAGCATCCAGGCTTTGTTCTAACGAAAAAAAATATTGATAAATTAGAACAAAGAATGAAAAAATAGCCTGGTACCCTTTCCAATCAAAGACTCATCCTATTTTATATTAAGTTCTTATGCTCTTATTCATTGTTTCTTAACTTTTTTGTGTTCCACTGAGACGACTGTTTTCCTAATAAAATCGAACACATGTAATTAGTCAAAAAATAAATAAAGTTCGTTCGAAATTTTTTTCCTGAAATGAAAACTCTTCTATAGTTTTGTTACTATTTGTTTGAAAAGCAGAATAAAATTTCGCTATCAATAACATCAATATTTACGTAACCTTTAAAATCACTTCGTTTAAGAAAGATGTGGCCATGCAAGGTTCATGAAAATTTTGTCATTCATTGTAGGATGACAGTAAAATATTTGAATCAACAGATTGTGTCAGGGACACGGATTCTATATGAATTCTTCATTCCCACACGTGTATGACGATAATTTGAAAAATTGATTTTTTACTGCTGTATTATTTCTATAATCTAGAACACGGTTTGCTTTTCAATCGGACTGAATTATTTTGAATATCTGGAAGCTTATATTTAGATTGAAAACAGTTTCTATCATTCTTAGATCTAAAACCAATGATTACTTGTTAAACAAATTTCAAAATTCATGTATCGAATAATCTTGTATAGTGCAGATGTGTGATTCCATCTCCTTGCAAATAGGAAGATCTTCTCCTGTCAATTCGATAGATTTGAATAAATTTCGATAAAGTGCTCAAAGTAATATATTCGAAGAGGAAATTATGCGCAGAAAATATCCGTAATATGTGTTTAAATTCTTGTAATAGTTTCAAAGAATTGTCAAAACATGCTACTAAGAACCGATACATGAAATAGTGCAATATTTCAAACAAAAGATT
>JAJEKB010019542.1:0-13624 GCA_022393335.1 Macrotrachela quadricornifera
TTGTTGTTGTTGTACTGATACTTTTCCTGTTGCTGTTGAAGATAATGTAATATCAGTATCTGTTGAAAACTTTTCATCAGCAACAGACGGTTCAACCACCAATGTTGTATCAATTGGTCTAATAACAAATAGAGAGTTTTTATAGAAAAAAAATCAATTATTATTAAGTAATAATTAATAAGATGAAAAAGAAAATTTCTTTCTCAAAATTAATTTATAATATAACGCATACCCATCAGCTTGAATTGTAAATTGTATTTTCGAATGATCTTGATTTAATAACACATGTATTCTTTGTTGAATAGGTTTTACTTGTTGTTGTTGTTGTCGTCGATGACGACGATAATGATGATATTGTTGCTGTTGTTCCTGGCGTCGATCACGATAATGAAGACAATGCCGATTATGATTATGTTCTTGTTGTTGAACGACGATTTTTCGATGCTCTAAATAATGAAAGATAGACAATTTGAGCAAAAAAAAACAGTTTGATATTTTAATTACCATCCATTTTGAAAAAAAAAACTGAAGATGTCAACCAACAAATAGAAAAAAATAAACAATAACAGAATTAGTCGAAAATGGACGATCTCTAATATGAAATTGTTTTGAAATGATAAAAATAAGCTCTTTTTATAGGACAAAACTTCGGTGACGTTAAAATTAAAAGAGATAAAAAAATATAGATTTTATTTTCCTCTTATCGTTTTTGAGTATACTTTAATTTCTTCTCCATTATATTTCCTTTCTATTTTATTCTCTTTTTCATTCCTTTAAAAGAAAGACAAAAAAGAAAGAGAACCAAAATACCCAAAATATTTTTCGAGGTGTCAATTTATTATAGACAGTTGACCTTTACTACAGACGTGTTGACCGATGCCTAGTAATGTCTACTGTAAGAAATTCTAAATTTTAACGAACTTCACATTTTGAATTTCAAACAAACCCTAGATTTATTTCATAAATTGAATATATTCGTATTAATTATATATATATATATATATATATATATATATATTTCTAAAGTTCTAATTAAACAAATAACAAATAATCATTAACTTCTGGTCTTTTCTCATATCATTCCATTCATATTTATATCAGATTGTATAAATATGATTAATTTTTCATTTTTATCATTTACGAAAAAAAATTCAAGGATCAGATAAACTTTCAAAAAACCAACCTGATTATTTTACAGAATAATTCATTTTAATTGTATATATATATTATAATTATTCATTAAATAAAACAAATCATCTTAATTCCTTTCTTTTAATCTAATTCTTTTAATTTTTGTTTTGAAAAAAGTATGTGAGAAAATTCATATTCTAAGTTATCGTTTCGAACAAGTTCAGAATTTTATTACTATTAATATAGAATTATCAACAAAAAAACAAAATATGAAAATCTTGTTTTATTACAAGAACATAACCAAAAACAAAATAAATATGATAACCAATAAACATGATGACCAAAGAAGAAGATCAATTATAATTGATATATCGATGTCGATTGTAATCGACCTATAATTAAAATAATATGAGCCATTTAAATATGAAAAAAGCAGTATACTACTCGTCTCCATCGATGTTTTGATGGTGACCATTGATGACGGGACCAACAAAAATAGGATTATGCGGTTGATAACGTTGTTGTCGCTGCTGTTGGATCAAACGACGACGATGACAACGACGACCTTAAGAAAACTCATGAAAAGATAAAAAATCATTAGTTTTGAACAACACACGATAGATATTATTTGATTTCATAGTAAATGATATGGATTATCCTAAAAAATGTTTACTTCTTTTCTGAAAAGAAAATATTCAAATTTATATTAAAAGAATAATTTTGTAATAATATAGAAAAAGAGAAATTCAAGCTTTCTTAAATCTAACCAATTACAGTAAACTCTCAATAGATGTCATCCTTCTATGCATTTCTTATTTATATTTTTTTATATATTTATTAGGAATACTTTTGTTTTATTCAAAAATAAAAAATAAACATACTAATAATTTTAATGTATCAAACGAGAACTAAATAATTATTAATAAATCAATTTTCCTGAATTTTACTTTATTGAAGAAAATACAGGTGGATATTTAAAATAATCAATGAGAAAAATTTCATATAGAAACATTTGAACAATTTTTGTAATAGATATCCATTTATGTACTGTAATCACTCAATCAAAAAAGCAATATGAAAAATCGTTGAAAGGAAAAAATTCATTAAGAATTTATTTTTAGTAAACATTTTAATTCATTATCAATCATTATATTATATTAAACAGAAAATCTAAATGTAGTTTAATGTTATAATCTCTGTCTACTATTTTAACCATATATGATTATATCATTGTATACGATATATTATTTCAGGCCAAAGGTCTAGAATAAGAAATGTTTATTTGACCTTTGACCTTCGACCGAAGATAGCAGACATAGTCTAGATCTGGAATATTCTTTTGAACCCTCGATATTAAGAGAAAAAGCATGAAATATAGGAAAGAATTTTCGTTAAAGTGGACAACAGAGGACATGTTTTATTTAGTATTTTGTCTTTGTCTTTATATGTATAAAACATATAAATATTGGATATTTACTATATATCATTCGCATCTACTGTTGCAATAAGTTGAAGTGTTTATAGTATCATACTTCTAAATATCCGTTATCCTGTAGATTTTAATAATCATCTCTATTTACTTTGTTTTCAGATAGAATATATTTTTCGATAAATAATTAATAACTTCAATTATTCTAATCATGTCTTCGAATGAAAATAAAAATGATCAAGATAATCAATTTATGTTTTCAAATAATAACAACAATAACATATCAGTAGAACAAAGTAAAGAATAAAATAAAAATATTTCTTATTTTAGTTGAAATTCTAATTTATTTCATAATTTTCTCCTATCAAAGATATTATTTATGACGAAATTAATAGTGTTTCACAATTATTAACATCGTCCTTATTTCATCCAAATGACATGAATCATTATGAACATTTACAATTAAATACTAATCAAGATTTATACAATTTGTTTGATATATTTACAGTAAGTTACGTTCCTAAATACAAAAAATATTATTGAAATTTATATAATAAGATATTTTTATTTTCTTTTCATTATTATTTTACTTATAAAGGAGAATATACAAACAGATGAAACTGATATGATTGATCTCAATTGGTATGGTGTCGATAATCTCAGTCCAAATTCTTCTATTGTACAATATATCAACAATTATTCTAATTTATCATCATTAGAAGCAGATCCTTTTAATGATATTATCTGTAATCATACAATAGCTGATGTTACTCCGAATAAACCACATAAAAATACAACAATATCTCCATTAGACTTTCAATTTATTTCTACTGATAATATGATAACATCTTTCGATGGTAATAATCCCAAGAGTTTTCGAAATTTTTCGTATTATTTATTACTTTTCATAATACCATACATATAAACTCTTTTTAAATAATTTAGCTACTACAATGAACAACACATCTGCTTTATCAACTTTATGTAGTACCTCATTACCGTTATCATCATCATCAGTGACAGATAAAAATATTCATATATCATCTGCATTAATGATGAAATCATCATCATCTGTAACTTCAGCATCGACGGATTCTACTGATCCATCTGTATCAATAACATATACAATTCTTGAACATAATCGACCATATTTCAAATATGGGCATCTAAGTATAAAAGAATATTTTCATATAATTATGAAATTC
This sequence comes from Macrotrachela quadricornifera, assembly GCA_022393335.1. Taxonomy (NCBI): domain Eukaryota; kingdom Metazoa; phylum Rotifera; class Eurotatoria; order Philodinida; family Philodinidae; genus Macrotrachela; species Macrotrachela quadricornifera. Next base: position 3,766 of record JAJEKB010019542.1, read on the forward strand.
ACATGTTCCCTCATCATTATTCTAAATAATTTAGATCGTGAAATGATTGTTCGTAAGGCTCGATTTGATTTTATTGGTGTCAAAACTACTGAAAAACGTCTTTTAAATAATAATCGTATGGCCAGACAAATGTATGCAATTACTTGCCAAACAAATATCCCACGTAAGTACACCATTATTTTTTGTTTGTTTCTTAGTACAGGCTCATCTATTAAGCATGAATTATAGCTATATCTCTCTTATTTTTGCAACACTATAGATGAACACATAATGAACGAAATTCGTCAACAATTTCCAATGGATATTTTACAATATGCATGTATATCAATTGATTATTCTCAATTGACGGCAACATTTCGTACTATCTATATACAGATAATATTGAAAAAAGTTATAAATAAAAATGGATGGTTTCTTGATAAAGTTACCGGTATGTATATAGTGGATATTATAAAATTATGCACTATGTGCTATAATATTTATTTTTCAAATAGGTGATAAATGCAATTATCATGTTACAAATAATGATATGGCATGGAACGAATATATAAAAAAAGGTAAACTTTTATCTTCTAACACTTAGAAAATTATTCGATACACATATATCAATATATTAAATTTTTTATCTAGATCGTTTTTTCATCGAAATTGGTCGGTTCAAATCAAAGGTAGCTCGAAGTTATCATTATTGCTGGTAATTCAGTGATTTTATTCAAACACAAACAAAGAAACAACAATATTAAATAAAAAACTAAATTTTCACATGAACTGTTTTTCGTTCATTTAAAAAATAAATGTATAAATTTGAATATTACATATAACATTCATTACTATTATGAAATATAAAAAAACTGTTTAACTTTATCTTTCTTCTACATAAGAATTACGACAAATGATTAATGAATTATTTTCTTTAGATTTTATGTTTTTCTTTGTTTTTCGAATTGATTATCTCTCGTTTTTATACACACATATGTGAGAATAGTTAGAAAACAATCTGGACTTTATAGTGAATAGTTATCAAGGTTTGTTATTCTCTAAAAAAAACTTTGAGTTTTTATATCTTTATTGTTTCATTCTTATTAAATGATTGTAGTCAATTTATGATATGTCCTTTGTGATACATTCCTTATGAGGAGCATTCTGTTTTCATTGATCTAGTCGATATTTTTTCTTTGTTTGTTATAATTCATATATTGTGTATCTATCTTTGTTACGAATCAAATACCATATGTCCACTGTCATAAGTCATGTATGTACGTGATCTGTTGTGTACACATCGTTTGTCATAATTTCATCGTCGTCTGTCATTTGTATATATCAGAACTTATTAAAAAGACTTAAGAGTTATTCTTGTTCACATTATTTTATTTCTTCTTCGAACATACAACAATTCTTCTAGATTATTTCGTTTTTATTCTTCACAAATAAATAGAATATTTCAATCTTCTTCAAAATATATTACAAGTAAATAAAAACAATTCATGTTATTATTACTTATTTTTAATACTCTGAAAATTTAATAAATTGAATTGTTTTAAAATGTATTTATTTATATGAATTCAATCTCTTTTTTTCTTTGTTCCTGAACTAGTGTCATTCAACAATACGTTATCATCTACTTTTTCTTCATCTTTTCCTTTATTTACTGATAAGATACATCGTCATTCACTTCTGCCTATATATCCATTTGAAAACATTGCAAGTGAACCTATTTTACTGTTGGCAAATATTGCAGGTATGTAAGAAAACACTTATATAGTCTCTTTAATCACCTAATTGTATAACAATGAACATATATTTATGATAACTATTAATTTTTACTTTCTTCAACTATCACAATTGTAGAACATGATTTAAATTCGGAACAATTTGAATTACGATACCAATATGGATATCATCAACCAACAGCAACAAGACCAAAAAATGATCATGAAAGACGAATTGCTTATCTAAGTCGTCTGTGGAATATTAATTATTCAATTTTAGAATGTAATCATATACGTATGATGAAATTAGCTAATTTGTATGGCGCCAATAGAATACATAGGTTTTCAATATCTTCTAATCAAGCATATCTTCATGAAGATGAATATTCAATTGCTTTAGAATTCTTTCTCCAAATTGATATTAATCTTTTCTATATGAAAACATGTTCATATCGAGATGTAATACCTCTATTATCTAATAAATCTAGTCTCATGTGTATAAATGAACCAGAAGTATATTATGGTATGACTCGATGTAATCGAATTTCATGTTGTTTATGTTATCCATTGTACAAATTAACTTATCGTCATGATAAGCCAATTATTCAATTTGGTTATAATCAACAACATGTATTTATTAATAAATATCGATCAATTCTCAATTGTTCAGCAACATGTCAAACACGAAATATTATTTATGTTTTAACATGTCCATGTCACCGAGTTGATTATATTGGTGAAACTAGTTTATCATTGGCTAGTCGTCTATCTTGTATGCACAAGTCTATTCGGTTTTATTATAAAATTTCTCTTGATTTTAGATCATCAGAAACATAGCAATCGTATTATTCGAGAATTTCTTCTCGGTCAAAAAAACATGTCTCGAATTCAATGTGATGAAATCAAATCAAATGAGTAATGTGAAATATATAGAAATTAATTTTTTTTCATATTCTCTTTCCATTCTTAGGATCATAACCAAAGATAGCATGACACTTTATCAACATTTAGCTCAGTGTCCATCGGCTATGCAATGGTTTCTTGATGAAAATCCTGACTATTGGCCTTTTATTCCAATAAACAATAATCTAATAGAAGAAGAAAGATCTACTGAAGCTTCAACGTAAAAGCAAACAATTTCGTTTTTTTTCCTTTATTTTCTGCTTTTTATATACGTTGTGCAACGAACGCAGATCAACAATTGACTTGACGACACATTCATTCTTTTATGCTAATGATGTACCTTCACCATCAGTCAATTATCGATTTACTTATCAACAAAAAGTTGAAATAGAACGATTTTTTTATGAAAAGAAATATTTATCTTCACCAAATTTTCATTTGGACTTATATGAAGCTGCAATTGTTGCCATATGTAAAGCAATATTATTGTTAATAGTTTCATCTCATGAATTCATCTGTTTTTAGTACCTGTCAATGCATCAGATGTATTGAGACGATTCATCGAAGCCTTATTCATTACGCATACTGAAGCACAACTCAATAGAGATGGTCATTTAGATCATCTTCTATTTTCGAATATGATGACAAATCAAAACCAAGATTCTTTTCAACAAGATATTTGGTGTAAAGATCTCATTCGTCGATCTATTTAAGAATACAAACTTTATTTTGACAGACAAAAAAGTAATCAATAAAATAAATTTATAAATATAGAATACATATATTTGGAATAGAAATTTATTTCATTTTGTTGTTTGTGCATTTGTTTTGAATATGAATAATCTATTTGTTTTTGAAATTATTCCAGTTTAGAGCTTATTTTTTATCAATGATTAATGTTAACATTTGTCGCGATATTTTGTCAAGGTTTTTCATTTATTATATCTATGTTAAACTAGAATATATATTTGAACAAAAACAAGAGAAAAAACAAAAAACAAAAATAAAAAACGTATAAACCTTATCCACCTGAGTGAAGGTGAGAGAGAAATATGTACACATGATATCAAATTTAGTGACAATGAGAACGAAACACAGACAAAAGAGCATATAAACACAGTGAGGATTACTAGTTAAAAAGTTGAATCGATATGATTAGTACTACACTACCGCTTCATTCAAACATGTTGATGCAGTATAACCATTGGAACTGCATACAATAAAGGAGAGATTTGTGAGAGAAATTGTTAATGTAAAAGTATAAATCCATATCTTTTCGCGTTCTAATCTCCAATGAAGTCTAACAAACCACTCATGATCAATAAGCCAAAATGATGTACAAAATATACCATAGAATGAATTCAACTAATCCCCTACGTTCGAAAAAAAAGAAAAAATAACATGAAAAAATGAAAATTAATCAATTATGGTATATAATTGACAATGGTTTGTTTCCATTAATGGCTACTCTTGTATGATTTAACAAATTAAAGAATTGAGTTGGTAAACTTCGATGCTTTTCAAGTAAAGTAATTGTTCCATTAGTTAAATGATCAATGAAAAGTTTCATTGAAGATATCGACGAAAGAAGAGATATATATACCCAGGTCGAAACAGCCAGATCGTAAACATTCGAGGACAATTAATTTCATATAAAAGTTAACGTTAATCTGTCGAACTTCTATCATCATCTGCCTTAATGGTAGCATTGCCTGTTGTAGCTATGCGATGATCAGTCGTAACTGCTATGATCTGTCGTAGTTATACAGTTATCTGTTGTAGTGAAAGTGTTCTCTGTCGTGATTGTAGTACGATCTGTTGTTCATAGTCCTATAAAAAGGCTTGTTCTTCTTACAATGAATTCATTTCTTCATTATATATATCAGCAGTAACAAACGACGACTACAATCTTGTAAGTAAATCAAAATTATTTCTCAACAAATTACATCTTTTGCTTATCGTTACAAGTAATACTTATCTTATCATTCTACTTACTTAGGTTCTAATTTCTTTTCTTTTCAAATAATTGTATGGTTTTGATAAGCATGACAAAGCATACATATGAACTTCAATATTTTCATGTTTTGAGTTTGTATGGTAAATTCAAAATGCTATTCAACTGTGTGCTGAAATTATCGAAGGACGAATAACTTGCTTCTTCATTTAATGAAAGAAAAAGCATAAAACATGAATAAACCATAAAAATAATAATATTTATTTGATCATTATTATGACATAATTAGAATTATTTATTTTTTTAAAATTATTTCTAGAATTCCTCATATCAAAATGTCATCGTCATCTAATCCAACAATTATCAGTCAAATTGAGCAAACACAAATAATAAAATGTTCCCATGAATCTTCTGCTTTATGTGAAGAAGTACTTGACTCTTCACAAAATACCACATCGATACCAATATTATCTGGTGAAATTCTAACAGAAAATGAACATGAAGATAATCTAATGAAACTTGTTGATGAACTAATACATCAATTTTTAAATCAAATTAATCGACGATCTCCTTATCGTACATTGTTTAGATGGACATTCGATGATAAATCGAATTTTAGTTATAGTGTCGTGTTAAAAATTGTTGCACCATCACCAATGATTTAAAAAAACAAAATCTTTGTTATAAGGTAGTTTTTGATGCGTATATTTTCTTTGTTGTAGATAATCATTTGTTATTTACCATAATATTGAAGTCAAGATGAATATGTCTATAGAAAAGAAACGAGAAAATGTTGAAAAAGTATAACAAATGTTTAATTAATGACTATTGAAAAAACTATTTTCATTACTATATCTAATTGTTTAGATAACACGAAAATTGTTTGACTATTCTTTATCATCGAGCATCATTCAACAATCCAATAATTTTTTATCAACACATTTATATTCCAAAAAAACGACAAAATTCATTAGACAACATCATAATGATATTAACAATGGTTTGTCTAATTACTCTGAAAAACATTAACTTTTTTGCTTTTACTTCATATTTAACAATATTCAAATGAAATACAACAATGAATGATTTATAAAATTTAGATTAAAACACAAAAACATTTCGAATACTATTGAATAATTTCTGTTGTTTTTTTTCTTCTTCTCTTTTCTATTTCAGATCTATTTAATAATTTATTCATTTGCTTAACGAAACAATAATAATACATCATGGATATCAATCAAATCGTTCCCAATCCATTGGTTATTTCTCCTGCTCATATTGGTTAGTAGAATACTTTCTTTATATATTTTTTTTTTTTTTTGTTCTTCAATATATATTGTCTCTATATTCTTTTAATAGTTATTAATCGTGACAATATCATTCGTCGACCTGAAACACATTTATCCGACATTAGTATCAATATTAGTAATAATGTTAATGTATATTTTCCTTCACAAATATCAAACAATAATCATATACATCATCCTACAATGGAAAATGAAAACCATGAGAATGATGAAGAGGAAGAAGATGCAGACAATAATGATGATAACGAAACTATTTCAGAAGATGAAAGTGATTGTAGTAGTAATTATTGTACACCATTAACAATAAGTGATGCTGATGAAGAAGATAAAAAATTAAATGTATCATAATTAATTCAATTTCCACTCTATATAAACTATGAATATCGATTTTTCTATTTGTTTTTTGTTTATTATTGTCCATATCATCAATGTTGACAAGGGAACATAGATTTTTTTTGTTAACTCGTATTAATAATATCAGTTAATTATTTTTTCTTTCTTGTTTTCTAGATCAACTTTACATTTGTATTATTTACGATTTTCATTTATATTAATCAATTTTCAAGTCATTCTCTTCCATGTCGTCACCAATAGAACAACAAAATATGAATAAAGAAAATACTCCACCACAATTATTATCAATACCAACATCATCGATAATTTTAACACAAACGCCAATACTTGAAGAACATCTCTATATGGGAAGTATTGTAGAAGATGACATGATAGATCAAATTGATGTGATAATTCGTCGTCTATTAACAAGACCAAATCATCAATCACCTTATCGATACAATTTTCAATGGACAATCAATGAAGAACCTAATCTTAATTATACTGTAATATTGCGCATCAGAGAACCTTCATTAATATTAAATTAAAAATCAAAAAAAAACAAAAAAAATAACAAACTGTTGTAGTTTTTCTTCCAATAAAACCTCATATATGCATTTTCCTCTAAATTTTAGTATTATATTATTCTTCTCGTTTTAGATTATTAACGTTACAATATAGAGATATTAATAACAAAAATTTACAACTATACCTTGATCCAAATTGTAAGTATATTTAAAATATTATTTAATATGTGACTCGTTCTCTTCTTTGTTTAGATTGTAAGTGCAAATTCAAATATTTCATTTATGGCTCATCAAAATAATAGTCAACAAAATAATAATATTCATAATTCAGATCATATATCGAGTTTACTTACTCCACCGTTAACAGTTGAAGAAATTAATCATCAGCAACAACAACAGCCACTGATAATTATTCACGCTAATAATAACAATGATCAGAACATCGATAACAATAATATGGAAGTAATCCCATCACAAAATATATCACAAAACTCTTTGGTATCATTAAGTTCTTTCTATTCGACCAGTTCAGAAGAGAGACAAGCTGATCAATTATTTGATAAAATTGAAGATATGCTTTGTGAGTATATGCGTGAATCTAATCGACATTATTTACATTGTCGTGTACTTCGTTGGAGTCTTGATGATGATCTAACAAATCAATTTAGTGCTGTAGTCATCATTAATCCACCTACGAAAAAACTTTAATTAGAAATAATAGTATACATTCATGAAATGATTTTCTTTTGTTTTTTTTTTCTTTTTTTCTCATCAAACATGTTTCATTTGTTCTTGATTAAATAAATATAACTTTAATCTTTGAATTTATTCTATAATATAATCATATTTTTCTTTTGTTTATTATAGATTATTATCATAGATATTTTCCATTCTCAATAATTAAATTCGTCTATATCTTAATTCATAGAAATATTTAATATCATCAATACGGCAAAATCTTTTTGTTTCCGTGAAATATTTCAATTATCGACAAGATTTATTAGTATCTTAACATTAATCTATATTAATTAAATTAACGGATTTCAAAAATCAATATTTATTCAAAGTATGGAACAAAATAATAATAATCCAAATGATACACGACGTAGTAGTTCATCATTTGCTGAACATGCTCAAGGTCATTGGTACAGTAATTTAACATCTCCTCTTCATACTGTTCCTGCATTAAGTACGAATACTACTGCAACGGAGACAACTAATATTCTATCAAGAATAACAACTGATCAAGAACAAACTGAAGAAATTACTTATATGGATACTATTGTTATTTCAACAGATGAAGACAACGAAAACCGCAACAATAATAATAATAATAATAATAACCAAGGCGATAATCGTACTCATCAACAAGGTTTAGAAACAAGTCAACATCGTCGATTATCTGAAGAATGGTTACCTCCTGCTACTTCAACACCAATAACAACTGTTCCTACAAATTTTTTTCGTTCTCAAGAAGATGATGAAAATGAATTATTTCATAATATTGAACAACTTATACGAAATTTTACACAGCAACCTAATCGTCGTTATCCTTTAACTCGTATTATTCAATGGACAACAATGGATGATCAAACAACAATGGAATATGTTACTGTAGTCGTTATTAATAGACCATCTATTATTCTTTAAATAAAAACAAATAAATTCTCTTCAGATTTTCTCTTTGTTCTTATTTTTCTTCTGTCTATCTGTATCTATCGATATATTTTTTTTTCATTTTTAGATTGATTATCTACATCGCAATTTATATATTGTACAATATCGACACAAATCAAACACAAGCCTTCATTCTTAAGAAAAATTTATCATACATAAAAATTTTCAAAATATATAAGAAACTTCATAATATTCTTTTCTAGAATTATAAAAAGAAAATGTTCTAATCATATTAATTTTGTTTTTTCTAAAAAGTATATTTTAGAAAAATCATTACGTATTAATATTATGCATATATATACACATTTATCTTTATAGAATAACTGAAGCTAGTAATATTCATATTCAATTTTAAGAATAAAAACAAACATACAAGGTATTTATCATATGAGTACTGTAAGTGAAAAAGAAAATTTTCAAGGTTCAATTTGCCATATTTTATTTTTGAATAATAGGGAACAACAATTTAATACTATTATGGATATTGTTGATGAGGACGGTGATTCAGTTAAATACACAGAACATATTTTAAATGCTTCGTTTACATCAGGTTATTTAAATTTAATTCTCAACAAAGACAAAAAAGAAATTGAGGATATATTATTTGCTGATAGTATTTCTATTAATGATAATGATAATGATAAGGATAATGATAATGATAATGATATTGAAGTAAATTAATTCTTTTGTGTACAATTTTATCAGTTTTTCTTCTTTTTTCGTTTTACTATTTAGATTATCCAATATAATGTACAAACTGAAAATTTATCACAAAAATTAAGCCAATTATCTACAGAAAATGATAATAATGAAATTGAACCACCTATTGTAACTTATAAAAGACAACGATCATCTAGTGCAACACCATCTACTCCGAATATAATTACAAAAAAAATTAAAATGATCGATGATTCAGATGTTATTGATGATAATGATATTGATAATAATACTAGTACTGAACATAGACAAATACCAAGATTTTTCTCTATAACAAATCAAACTTTCGAATCTATAATGAAAAAAGTCTTACATACAGCAAGAACTGATTCACTTCAAATGAATGATTTACAACAAATTGCATTATTAACATATCGAATTCATGAACTTTATATTGATAAAGAAATTAAAAGAATTTATTTACAATCAGGCACAGGTACATTAAAAGAATCAGAATCTTTCAAATTAATAGAAATTGATCGACGAGTTTGGCCTAAGCAAGTACAATCTGAAATTATTAAAAAACCTATTATAACAATAACAACAATGGATAGAATAAATCCGGTAAGTGAACATGAAGATTATGAAAATTTTGTTCGACAATATTTACAAAAAATTAATGATCAAATTAAACAATATCAAGAACAACTTGATGAAAAGAAAAAAAAATTAACTGGTTTTACGACTACTATAGAACAAGCTATTCAAAATTATCTTAATGAATATGGTATT
>JAJEKB010019543.1:0-13759 GCA_022393335.1 Macrotrachela quadricornifera
AATTTACACGTTCTATGTAATACAAAATAATTTTCTAAAATGAATATGCGAAAGATATTTAAACATTTTTAATTTTCAAGAGCAATATGTTTATGATAAAGAAAAGTATAAGAGCGACTTTGTGCAACATTTTTTGAAGTTTTTGCTAAAACACAATTATTCGACGTTTCCATGATCTATGTCATCATTATCAAGTTCTATCAAGATACTAAAAATTATACATCTAATCATGAAAAATGACGAAAATGAGAAAAAAAGAAGAAGGAAGAAGGAGAGAAAATGGAGAAGAAAAGAAGGATAGATAGAAAATGACACGATGTATTAATCTGAAGTCTCATTAAGGATTAGGATTATGTAACAGAACTCTTGATAGACCATCAGGAAATACCAATAGTGGTACCGAATGAGTGGTTTTGTTGAGTTTCGGTTCATAAGCCTTGATTATTAATGATTTCTTGATTAACAAATGATAATATTGACTTTCTTGACCTATTATCCGTAAATTACTTCAGTCCATATAGTGACCTGTTTCATGTTCATATTGTGTAGTAGATGACTTGTAAGTCTTACTATCATTATTACTTAGGGCTATCCAAAAATAATGTCATCGCTATTTTATTTTTTTAATAAAAAGTTTGAATAGATTTCCCCTTTTTTATGACACGTAGGTGTCACAGGCAAAATTGAACTTTAGGCAAAAGTTAAACTTAGGCAATTCTTTTTTCTATTAAACGCAAAATTACGAACTAATTTATTTTCTTTTACATATAAAGGTATTATGTATAGCTGACATGAAAGTTCATTTAAGTTTGGAATGTGCAAAATATTGGACAAAAAATTTTACTATGAAACCAACTTAATAAACAATTTGAGATAATTTATTTGATCAGAAATCATAAAACAAGGTTTTGTTAGACACAATAAACAAACCATATCAATGTACAGATATTTTTCGTTATGTTTCAATACTATACAATCTTTCACAAACACTTGGTAATAAGAGTCAACTAACAAGAGATTGTGAATAATGGTACAACTGATCCTACATTCCCAACTCTCTGTTCCAGACATATCATAGAGACGCAGTTATGAAAGCTAGTATGATATAGATTGAAAACAATATACAATCTCTGTACGTCCTCTAACGACCTGCATTGAACACATTATATGGATTCAGTTATAACAAAAGCTGTTCTGAAGCAAACTAAGAATAAATCTACAATTATTCAACGTTGGTGAAGTTAACGACAGATTCGAGTTTTTCCAGCAAACATTCGCACATTAACCTGTGCTGGAGCAGCTCATCAATGTGTCTTGTACAACTCGACAAGCTTTATCTTATAGCGCAATCAGATTATTCATAGCCAAAAGTACGATCGAGGAAATCTCAAACTACCGCGTTTTTCAATGAAATTGTGGCAAGATATTCGAGTAAAAGCTGTCTATTTCATTTCCTTCATTATGTCAATCTTGAAAATAGTTGTGTCTCGTGCAACTCGATGAGCTCTATCCAATGGTATACTTAAATCTTCGATAGCTCAAACTATGATTTTTGACAGATCGATGGCGCTGTAAAAAAATCTGAAAATCCTAGTTTGAGCTATCGAAGATTTGAGTATACTACTGGATAGAGTTCGTCGAGTTGTACAAGACACACTGATGAGCTGCTTCGACACAGGTTAATGTGTGAATTTAAGTCTGGTCTTAACAATTTCCATAACATGGAAAACAGGAAAGACGGAATGAAGAAAAAGAAAACATCGAAACTAGACAAGAATATGACATGCAGTTTTTATAAACATACATAGTGAACGATGAACATCAAACACAATACACGAAAACAAAGATACAAAGAATATGACAAAGACAATGATAAAAAAAAAGAATGAATATCTGCATATTCAGCAGCTTCAAATTCTTTGTTCCATTGTTATATTTCTTGATAAATTTCTGTGATGTGTATTTCTTCAATTGATACGTTAAATGATGCTATTTCATGCGTAGCTATTTCTATTTGAGAATACTACCGATTTATATTATTATGACGATGACCTTTTGAATCGATAAAGTAATGAATTAGATAAATAAAATCAAAATAATAATAGTAATAATAATAATAAAACTTGAAAATTATTCAAAAGCTCATTATCTGATCAAATATTCAGCCGAAATTCTGAATGCAAAGCCAATGAAACAATCTACTGTTTTTTAGAATTTCACTTTCGAACTGTCTTCATTTCCATTTAATTAATTTTCCACAATATAAATGCTAGATATGATAAAAAGGCATATTTTAATACAGTATCACAAGAGCTATTGAGTAGTATCATTACTTTTCTAACAAGGCGTTCTTCAATGCAAAAAGAGATCAAACGTATTGGCTAACATTTGCTTTCCAAAGGTATATTCTTCTTTATAATCACACCGTCTATTTATCACTGGGATTTATTGGAAATAATGATGATTAAACAGATTTGATTTGATCGGTTCATTTCTATTCATATGCGCTTATGATACATTATAATAAAATAATCATTTTATTTCATATTTGATTTTTCAATAGATCATACAAACTGCAGCATTATATAGATAATAATATTCTAAATATCTTCTTCACCCTCTAAAGTATTCACATGTAAATTAATTAAATTGATTGTTAACTATGTAAGAGACTATATAACTTTTTTTTAAATAGATTTCATACTATTATTGTTAAAGTAATGTTGACATTTAATCCCTTAATGCTTCGATATTTGTTTAGTTTATAGTACAATCTTTTGAAGGTGAATGGGTATAGGGATATCAAGCAAGGTATGTAGAGCAATTCTCTTTCAGCATGGCAAACATGTTAAAAAAGTTCTTTAATTACAGATGCGTCGTTATTTAGATAAAAAGCATTCATCACTGCAAATAATTTGTCGTATGTTCTTTTATCTATTACTGAAGCAATCAATTTTTTTTTACATATTTTAATTATGGAGAAACACATTAAAAGCTTTTTATGCGAACATAAATACATGAACAATGTCATTATTCTGTACGTTTGAATATATATTACTAGCCTTTAGGTGGAGCTCTCGTCAATACTCAGATCTTCTCTAGATTATTTAAGTTATGATACAAAAGTCTTCTGCAAAAGAGCAAAAGAGATGTTCTTGCTGTTCCGAGTAATTATGACCTACAAGCAAGATAAAGAGAAAAGTATCTGTTTGAGTCTTCGTTTTTCTAGGATGTTTATAGTATATTTGATGTCCTATATATGAACTATCTGTTTCATGCTCGAATATGAACGAATCATAATCTAAAACAGAAATTAATCACAAATCAGACAAAAACTTAACAGTTAAAGTTTATCAGATTTAACCGTTAATGTATAGGAAAAACTGAAGTATTCAATTATTAACAAACCTTTTGCAATTATAACTAGATTTTTCGTCAGTGTTACACTAGTACTCGTTTCTATATACACAATGCAATCCATCTGCAGTTTTGAATGTTGAAATATCTTGAGCTGATTGCTAGAAAATTCATGCCATAGTTGCTCAATAGTAAAATCCAAAATATGGCTCAAATCGTCGAAAACTACTCGCGATTACCATCTCGCTGATTGTGAACTATAAATATCAATCAGTATATTTTTATTATGTTTTCCTTTACTGTCTTACTTATAAAAGAGTGCTTATGTGACTTACTATTATAATCGTCACGAAATTTATCTTTGCTTTTCCGTTCTACTTACAAAAAGTATTTGTATGAGTTACGATTATAATTAGAATACTATCTATTTTTCTTGTTACCCTACTTATTTAAAGTACTTACGTATATTAAATCAAAATTGATATAAAATTTATCTTTTGCTTTTATCTATTTATAATCTCTTATATATTTCGAAATTGCATTTATATTCATCTCTACTGTTGTTACCGAGTGATTATTCGATTAAATAATGAATGATGTTTCTTTTCAAATGTCAATCTTATATAGAATAAACATGAGAGAAGACCATATAACAATTGGAAAAAAATTTGAAAAGACAGAAAGCATTCCTGAGTGAATCACAAGAAGAACGATGGAAATGTATCAAGATATAATAAATTGTTTTGAAATGTTCATTTCTAGAAATCGACTTTACATAGGCTAAAGCATTTTCAAACGTTCATCATTGAATTCACATTGGCCTTCATAGAATAACCTTTATTAAACTCCATAACTTATTCTCTAGTTTACAGTGTATAGATTATATAATGTACGGTATAAAAACGAAAGAAAATAAAATATGATGATCTTCATCCTATAACAATTATGATTCAGCATTATCTTGTTATGACCTACATCTTCATCAGATGCGATCATTTTGTTCAAATTGTTTGTTACTATTGTTTAATTAAAGATGCTGTTTTATTGAATAAAAGTCGATTTTGATATTTTTAAGAAATGATAGGTTATAATCCACGATACCCTAAAACATTTCATACAACCATTTTTTTTGTATTTTAAGGCAATATTTATATTCATCCTTGCTCTAAAAAATACACACATAAATGTAAGGAAGATTGTTGTCTCGCTCAAAAAAATACGAAAAAATGTTATTCATATTAAAAACGTTTAAGATGTCAGATAAAGCACATTATTTATTATTAACGATGAATCATTCTTCATCCCTTGATATTTTTATTCTTTACTATTATTATCATTCTGCTCCTTCTAACATATTCGATCCTTTTATATGTTATTGTATAATTATATATGTATACTAAAGATATTTGTGCAGTACTATAGAATTTTCTCGATTTGAAATAAACAAGGTTAAGTTTGTATATATTCGAGCTAACAATTATACTATCAAAAGAATATTTACCATAGCTATTTATGCCGTTAACAAAGGAATAAAACAATAAAAATATATAAAAAAAGATCAAAAAGCTTTTGAAAACGTTCTATACTAAAATATCTTTTTGTTGTAGAAATTAATTATTAATTAATATAAACTTATTTCGTTGTCAAAATGTCACATAAAACATCTAAGAAACTTGAACAATCCACCAAAGTGTCATTTATTCGTTTATTTGATCAAGTCAATCCACCACAAGATAGTAAGATTATCATTGATTATTTTCTTGTCATCTAGATGAATGATAGTGACTGTGAGTTCGAAATTACGAAAATTTATTTAAAATGAGAAAAGTGTAGCATGTACACAAAGTTTTATATAAAACTTCCAATAATTTGTTTTTTATGACGTATTCTGGCATGCATTGGTTCTTTTTTTCAGAACTTACAAATCGTATCATTTGTGATGAAAGTGGCTGTGGATATGATTGTAAAAAATCTAAAACTACATGGATTAATCATTTACATTTTTCTCATAAGAAAGCATTCTATAAGATTATTATGGAAGAAAATGAAAAGTTACAAGTTCAACGTGCTGTAATTCGTGAACAATTGGGTAAGCTATCAGATGAAGATGATGAGGTAGTATTGCTTGTTATTCATTGAAAATATTCATGGTTTCTACTAAGGATATGGAACAAATAAGAGATACTACGGTTCGAATGATAAAAGCTTTAAATAGACATACGCATATCGAGAAAAGTTGTAAAAGAAAAAATATTTTAAATAATGTTAAAGTGATTTTTTTTTCTCACTTTTCGCTTATTCAGACTAAAACAGAAAGCATATCTATTGATGACTTTTCGTCTAGTCCGATATGTTGTTATACATGCTCATTGACTGTCATGACTATTTTTTATCGAGAAATAATAAGGACATTTGTATATCTTATATAAAGAAGTAATTGTGATATAGTCGTTTATAGTTTATTATTACATTCTTTATCATTGTCTAAACTCTTTATCTTATATTCTAGGTTTTTGATGAAAAAGCCATTTCAACAAAATTCATGGATTTATTTAATGCGTTTAAAAATGGAATAATAAATGAAGAACAATATCTTGATGAAATAAAAAAAATGTCCAACATTAAATCATGAACATATCATTTTTTTTTATTAGTTCATTAACTGATGCTATAAGTTCTTTTTATTATTTGTTCTAATGCTACACAATCTTTTTCTTCAAAGAAGCATCATTTCTTATTTTCTATATAATTCTTGTCTTATTCACGGTGATACTGTTAAATACATGGCTAATTTGATATAAAATCAGCTTATATGTGCCTTATATTTCCAGAGAACGAAACTAAGAAAATAGTACCTATAGATATCTTTGGAAAAAGATGAGGTTAAATTACTCAAGTGCTTAAATAACATTTCAATGACGTTTAGATAAACATGTCATCTATGAATGGTTAAAGATTGATAAGTTAATTCGCACATGTAACCTATTTTCAAGTAATTATAAATGAATCGTGAATTGATATCCTATGTACAAATATACATGTAAAACTCGAAGATTCTACTCGAGTGTTAAAAGTGGAGTAAAATTTTGCTACTCGAAACAAATTAACGCAATCTGCGCTACCGATTTATATCATAAATGGAATATGTATATCAGTCGATGGAAGTATTGATCAAATGTTTTATTTACTTCAAATAAAGTAAATAAAATTAGAAATAATAAATAAATATTTTTCCACTTCATTTGTATATAAACAAGTAATTAATATTTTCATCAAGTTTTAGTTAAGCAAAATTAAAATTTATAAATCTGTTGTTGATAAATTATTCAAATGTCGCTAGAACTTTTATTTCGTAAATTTCATATTGAATCATTATATTTGGTTACGTTAGAACATGTGAGATATATAAAATTGAGAAAATAAATTTTCAGCACATATCTATGCATTAACAGGTCAATGAGAATATACTTTCTTGAAGAATAATCAGCGTTTGAAAAGTAAGTAGTAGATAGAGAAAATAATGTTTTTTTAAGGAGGTATCGATATGATTTTAAATAGAATAAACAGTATGTCTTATTCCAAATGAAAACTTCTTGACAATAAAATTTACCAATAATTAATAGTAATGGTTATAAAAAAATTTTCAATGTCAAAATTGAGAATATTTCTAGAATTGTACGTCCTATTGATCAGTGAAAATATCTTTTCAAAGTGTCATTCAACCTAGCTCCAATTTTAGACGATGATTATCACACAGTAAAAAATATGAAGTTAAAAAGTATGTTATAAAAGATGGAGCAGGATCGCTACCACAAGAGAACTCTTCAAAAACAATATTTACAAGCATACAAGCAAACATTGAATTATTTTAAAACTTGTATTTTCATGTCTATCTCATCTGCACATTGTAAAGAATGCTCATGGTTATTATACAAATTATTGATTATATTCATTGCACCTTAAAAAGAATGTTACTGTGTGATATTCATTTTGGTGAATTAGATCTAGTTGAAACGATCCTTCCCAGGTCGACTAATCCAAGAGTCGAATCCGATATCAATTTCTATCAAAATCCGATAAAAAACATCGGATCCTATAAAATCCTGGTGACGGAATCACATCGGATTCCGACTAGTTGTGATCCGATCGGATCCGATAGTTTCCGACAGTTGGATCCGATAGGTGTTAAAAACCATTCTTAAGTAGTGCTAAAATCACATTTCAAAAAATTTGTAACAACTGATACTTTTCCGACGGAATCCGACGCAATTCCGTCACCAGGAATCCTATCGGATGCTGTCGGATGGTCGGATCCTATAGGATCCGATCGGATCCAACATCGGAAATGTGCACCTGGGTTAAGAAAAGAATTTCTAAATGGTTATAGGACGTAAAATTGTAGACATTTTCTGAATTTAACATTCAAAAGTTTTTATAACCCTTGTTGTTTAGTGCTAATAAACTCTATTTTCGGTGAGGTTTCCTTTTATATAAAATTTATTTTCTGCTTTATTTGAAATTATAGCGATAACTATGGAAAAATATTATTTCTAACCTATACAAAAATAAATTGTTTCATTATTAAAAATGAGAAAAAAAAGAACATCATAAAAACTTTAGATTAAAAATTTTTTAATGTTTGAAGGTTTTTGTTTATATAAATTTTGCCATTTCGAATAGAATTATGTTGAAAATAGTAATATATCATTTTTCTCGAGCTAAAAATCATGAGCATCATCTATGATCTGAATGTTAATAAAAAACAATTCTTTTTTTATTTAATAACAGTTTGTATGAGATATCTTTAAAATAAGTCGGGAAAAACTTTTAGCTATTGTTATTTCTATCATTCTTATTGTTTATACCATTATTTCAGTTGAACATACACATAGGTGGACACTGAATTATCATCATTTGATAACATAACGTGAAAATAAAATACAATCAATTATGATGAACGATATATTGGATATGCGATCAATAAATATATCCAATCTTAATGTCCGTCAGCATAATTATCATCGTCATATAATGGATTTCTTTATGCCAAGAGAGACAGAACCAGTACCTATTCAATTGCCTACTATCCATCCATTTCAAAATATCAATTATATCGTATGTCACTTAACATATCCGCATATGACAGTTTAGTTCATATGGGTTATATCGGCCAACAACCTTTTCTTCGTCTTTTAATACCCTTTCATATGATTAGTAAACAGCTATCGATCGATATAAAAACTGTTGTGGTTGGCTCGCTCAATAATCTGTTATCAGGTACACTAATATCGGAAATCCTATTACAATGACCATAGTCGCCACTATTATATGACAGTATGGTCAGTACCGGTTATATCAATCATTTATTATTTTTCTATGTTTTAGTTTCATTTGGAAGTTCTAGTGAATGACTATAGGTTGATATATGAATTTGAGTGATTGCTCATCTCAATACTTCACAATGTACAACTAATTCTGATACATGCTAGATGCTTATTTGGGTATATAATTATGAGCTATAGATAGGACCTCAACATTTCTAAGCGCAATATTTCGATCTGATTTTATTAGTAAAAGAATCGTGAGACATAATGTGGCTTTTTCATGGGGGGAAAAATAAGATATTTTGAGGAGACCAATTTTATCGTTTGACAACTTTAATCTTTTTGAGCCTTCCTATTTGGTCTTTTAAACATTTCAAAATAATATCCAATATATCATTTGATGCAGAACTGAATGCGACACAAGATGATGTTATTATTTTTCTGACAATCGTCTTCTAATGTGGATATTTCATCAAATTGTTAGAAAGAGAAAACGTGATGTAATGCTAAAAAATATAGTATTTCGACTTTTTCAATCTTATATCGAGACTAAAGAGAAACATCATATATACAGTTTTGTAGAGCGAAGTAAGCTCTATCTACTGGTATATGTCTCAATTTGATCAGTGGAAAAATTTCAAAAAAAAAATTCACAATAATTAATAGATCAATTACTGGCACTTTTTAGAGATCTAGTTGGAGGATGTCTCAGGTCGATCCATCAAACCTCAGCAGGGGTTAAACTTTAGACTGTGAAACTTTGGATTATTTTATCGTATACCAAAGCCTAACTTATTATACAGGCAGATTCAAAATCCGTTTGCCACCATGTTTTTGCGATCCCTGGTTTTTCCATGGAACGTCTCTTAAGAATTCTGTCGAATAGTTGCTTATATCCTCATCATCATTTCTTTCATACTTGTTGATTATAATTTATTCTAAGATAGTTTGCATTATAAAAATTATTCATTTAGTTTTTTTCTATCAAAAACGAACAAATTCTCTTGAATACGAGTATTAACTCAATTACAACATTATTATATACGGCGCATATAATAAAGAAAATTTGTAAATTCTTGTCATATCAGATACATGGAACGTAAATGATTGAGAAAAAAAAACATCTCTTATTCATTCGTTATCAATTTAGACTATAGAAAAAAAATATAATGATTTTCATTGACGATATCGGTCATGTAGAATGAATGTGTGTATGTCTATAAATACCGATATTTATTTATAAACAAAAAAAAAAATAGATGAATGAAGATAAATATGAAGCAATCATGTATTCAATTGAATGATTTACCTGATGAAATTCTTATGATTATTTTTAAAAAGCTGAACAATGTTGCAATACTCTATTCATTAATGGATGTTAATAAACGTTTAGATAATATAGTTCATGATATTATTTTTACCAGTCATTTAGCCTTAATAACATGTTTGTCGAATAATTCTATCTCTCCATTATTGGATTCAATACTTGATCGATTTTGTTCATATATCTTACCTAAAATTCATTATAAAATCAAATGGCTTGATCTTGAATCGTCATCTATGAAACGTATTTTTTGTTCTACAAACTATCCTAATTTAAATGGACTTGGTTTATACAATATTGAAAAAGAAACAGCTATATCTATTTTTAAAGGTAAGATATTCCACTCTGATCCTATAGAGAAAATTTCTTTTGATCACTAAAAATCTATGAAACTGATTGCCAAATTTAATTATTGCGAGATACATAGTAGACAATATTTGCATACTAGATAGTCGAGGATGAGAGAATATCAGCTAATGTTTTAGCGCGTTGCCTGTTTCTGCCAAATTCGGTTGCAAGTTGATGGAAATATTGAAAAGTGTGTTGACATGTATTCAGTGCTCTGTCTGTTAATAATTGTTTTGGTAATGAGAAATATTCATACCGATTCCTGATCTTAAACATAATCAAAATATATTATATATATAATAAGTTACTGAAGAAATTCTTTTATACATTACTAAATAATTTTGTTTTATATTTATTGATGAATAGAATTGAGAGAAAATTATTAGAAAAAAAGAATCAGTAAAATGAAAGGATAGATATTATGGTGTATTATCAATAATTTTCTATTTACATTTAGACGAAACTTTACCTGATATAATCAAAAATCAAATATCATCACTTGTAATTGAAATTATTGATACTAATCAACGAAGTTCAATAAAAGATTTAGATACACTAATATTTTCACAAATTTTTACTACGTTCATTAATATACAATATTTATGTTTTCGTTCATTTAATACTAGTCATCATCGATTATCATTTGATATTCTATCTCCAGCCATTTTCTCTTCAACTCTATTGGAATTACATGTTAGAGTGAATTATTATGAAGATTGTTTTTATTTACTTGATGGTCGTTTCAATCAACTTCATACATTTTATGTTACTATTTCTTCTCCTATTTCTTCATCTGTATCCATAATCAATAATAAAGTAAATTCATTTTTATTGATATTTATTGTATTAGAAGAATTAATAATATTTTTTATTTTTTAGAAAAAAATACCGAATTTAAAATGCTTTTCATTAACCATCGAATATATGGTACTTAACTACGATGAAATTATTGTACCACTTCTACATCGAATGCCAAATTTAGAGAAACTTATTTTATATTTTTTCGTTTATCGTTGTCAGTGTTTTATTGATGGTATTGAATTAAAAACAAATATTATTAATTACATGCCACAAATTAATGAATTTGCATTTAATATACGTTCGCTTATGAAAATTAACGATCCAATTTATTTATTATCAAATGATACAATTCAACATACATTTAGACAATTTAAAGATAATCAAATAATTTCTTATATTGATTATTTTTCCGATATGAGAAGTGGTCAATGTCATATATATACATATCCATATAAATGGAAACAGTATGAAAGTATAACAAATAATTTTCCAGGTGGATTATTTAAATATGTTTACGAAGTATCATTATATGATGAACGTCCTTTTGAATATGAATTTTTTCTTCTAATTGCTCAATCATTTCCATTCATGAAAAAATTAACTTTATCTAATGAAAAATCACAAAATAATAAACAATGTCAAAAATCAAGATTTAATAATAAAGATTTATCAATTATTAAATATTCTCATCTTATTGAACTTGATCTTAGTGGAGCTCATGATGATTATATTGAACAATTTTTAGATCATACCAAAACATATTTACCAAATAATGTTCATCTTCGAATCTATTATGAATCTTTACAAAGAGTGACATATAATTTTACAAGAGATATTACACGAATTAACCATGAGAAATTAGGTTACATAAAATTTTTCAGAGGATTCGAATATATTTAACATTGAAAAGTTTATTTTTTTTGTACAAATATACTTTAATTATTTAAATAAAATAGATTAATCGAATTATATAATTTATATATGTAAGATAGTGGCAGTAAGTGATTAGAAATTAATATGATTTTCATATTTTCAATCGATGCTAGACAATTGTATAGTCGTATATCGAATTATTAGAATATGAATGACATAATAATAATAAGTATACTTGAAGTATATTTTGTTTGTAAAAATAAACGAATTTGAAAGGTTTTATCAAGTTAGTTTTAGTTATAGATAGCTTTTTTTGCAACGTAATTCAATCATTAACTACTAATTATATTTGAATATGAGGATATCATGTAGAAGAATCATATTGCATCTATCACATGAGATATATCATTCTACATATGCATTTGTCGAAAAGATAGCCAATTTTACTTTTGAATCTATGTTTTTCACACTGGTTTCTTTATGTAAAAGATGACACAAGAGAAAAACTAGACGAAAAGAATTGGAATGTGTGGTTTTTAGTAAAGTTTTGTGAAGTTTAATCTACAGACACGACATGATGAGTATCAATGAACATAAAAATAAAATTCAACACTCATTAATACGATTTTTTCACATTGCTTTTATTTTCAATTCTTTCTTCATTACAAAGATTATGTCAATATACAATTAATTTAAAGGATTGTTCTAATGAATAATATTGTTTACATATAAGATATTTAACAACATGTTTCATATATTTATATTATATTCTCGACACGTACAATCATACTATGAATCGATCGAAGAATTCATATAATATTGAGGACAAATTTTCTAGCTTCTTATTTGGTTTGACAAACAAATATAAACTTGTGTAAAGCAACTAAATAAATTTTAAATTTCAATGAGAAAGCTTTCCTTTATTAAATTTTTATTCTGATTCTCTATACTTACATTTTCAAGAACCTTGAAAGTTGAATTTAATTATTAAGCATTTTATAATAAAAAAAATAAAAATTCATATATGTCTAATTCAGTTTGTATGTTCTCGTAGGATGAAGAAAATACGTTTTTTTTGTAAAAATCAATGAATTAAATTGGTTTATATTTAAAAAAAAGTAGTGACTGTCTTCTAAATAGTACAATAACGTGCAATACAGACTGGTGGTGGAGAAAGTTCATAAACATAGTATCCATTGCAATTGATAATCTGAATAATAGTTTGCCAGCTGCATGTATCTTTTGCCCAATTGTAACAAACTACACCTTCTGTCATCTCTCCTGCTATTGCTGGATATACACCAGAATACCAACCTGTTACATTAGCCCCACAACTTTGAAGAGTAACAGGACAATTGGCTAATGAAGTTCCACTTGCACCCGTAAAACGGACCCAGGTTCGACTAGAAAAAAAGGTTTGGTCACATGAAGCCAAACCTCCAGAATATGATGAATGACGTGTAAAATCATTAATTTCCATGTAAGTAAAACATTGAGATGGAAGAGGTGTTATGGTTAATCTTGTCGTCATCTGTGTTGCTGAACACATAGTAGTAGCTGAAGTACCTGGCAATAAGAAAATAATATAGATTTTCATTTTATCTAAAAGAAAATATTCATGAAAATCTATTACTCGTAGTCGTAGTTGTTGTACTTGAGGTTGATGTAGCTTCAAAGAAAAATTTTTTCATATTTTAATGAACTAAAGAAACTTTTTCAGTACAGAGGTGGG